>OW203762.1:45296324-45519425 GCA_934045905.1 Leuctra nigra
TAGTGAGCTTGACTAGTGAGGTTGTCAGAGAGGACACAAAACAAACAGAATCAAAGTCCTGCTAAACCAGTAGTTTAGTCAAAATGGGCATTCAAGGAATGTCATCGGTTGTTGCCATGGCCATTATAGTCCTAATCAACTGTTTAAAATTTAGCGGCGTATTGAAAAACTGGCCCTAAATTATTAAGTAGAGATAATTATTTAGGTACAATTGAAAAGTAGCTTGAAAGTGTGGTCTTTTCTCTTGTTCCAGACCATAGTCACTGTCACTTGAGTCACTTGTTTTATTTCTCCTGCAGGAAATCGGGGACTCCCGGGACTCGACTCGGGACTGCGAGGTCAATGGCCTTCAGGACTCCAAGTCAGGACTCTCCTCCAAGATCTCCAAGCAGGTAGGGTGACGGTAATCTGAATGTCTCGACCGACGTCGCCATTCTGATTGCCGTACTCATTATAGGTATCATTTCATTTGTTTCGTGCTGAATGATGTTTTAATCGTGTGTATCTTCATCTTCGATAAGAAGCTGAAGAGTACAGAGCAGTTTTGTCGACAATAAGTCGGATGAATTGATCAAGAAATCAGGTAACTCGTAATTAGATGTAAACAGCTTCGTTGACAAAACACAGTAATTAATTCGACATTTGACTGGTTTGTTTTTGTAGGTTTGAATTCTTTTTATTTTCGTAGAATACAATCTTCTCTCAACGAGTCCAGATTATAGGTAGTACAGAGGGGAGTTCTAAATTGATTCGAGTTAGGTCATCCATCATTCCTTATAATGTAGATATAGTTTGATATAGGAAAAGTAGAAGTAGTAGAAAAGTACTTAGTTCTATGGCTCTTAATATCAAGTTGAGATTTAGTGTTTGAATCATACAGATATTAAAGGAAATTTGATATGATCTAATTTGAATTTTTATTTGGATGATTTTGCACACTTTTCTCATCAAGATTTCGGAGTTTGCATGCCTTTTTGAGTGCTGTTTTTAACACAATGAAGGTGGCGGAAGACTATCAAGACGTAAGGAACTATTTAGATGAAAACCGAACTTCCTATGATCCGCGACGCGAACCCAAGACCTCTCACTGTCCGGGCAGGTGCTCTATCAATTTAATGATTTACTATTTGTCCAAGCATTAACATCATCTTGCTCTTGCCGGCAATCTTAATCTTCATTCTTCCTGAAGATCTCAAATCCTTGAATAAGGGAACTTGCCCGGAAACGACAGGTCTCTGGTTCATGTCTAGGATGATGTGGACGTTTTATGAAAACTTATGTCAGTAAAAACACAATTGATCCAGATCACAAATTTATTCAAAATTGGCATCCACTCAGTTGTCACTGAAAGCAAGATAACAATTATCCAATTACGTTCGCTCTCTCCCTCAGAACAGGGCAAAGTATGACACTGCATAACAGTCTCTCTTCATATTGCATCTTTATGACGTGTGTCGACGGTGGTGGTTGTGTGCGAGCATGACGATTGCTCGACGAAGATTGAATGTTTGTTGTTGCACAGTTGGTACACGAGACGCTACTCGACGAGGGTCTCAGAGTCGTCAAGGAGTTGGTAGCCAATCAGAGTAAAGAAGCGAGCGAGACGAGTTCGCTTGGACACAGTTCGTTCGACTCGTACCACGAGAACAAGGTGCAGGTGAGTTCGGGAACCTCATTTATTATATTCATTGCCTGACAGATCTATTTCCTGGATTTTGAAACTTTGAGGAGTGTAGTCGTTCAGTACTTCCTAAACTATTGGAAATTTCCGCAATTAAACACTTCAATTATTATTGAAATCATTAGGTGTCTTTAATTTGAAATCATTGAGGGTAAACAATTACAGCGCCTTTTAAAAAGTGTCAGGCTGGCCTATTTCTTGAAGTTTGCAACTATTTTGAATTCATATTTTTTTTTTAGCAAGGTTGTGTTTATAAACTACAATTGAAATCAATGGGCGTCCAATTGAATGTCGTTCCATGGACAGCAAGTTATCTTTGATCAGTCTACTTGGACATAGAGACCTTGGTTCGATAGACCTTGAAACTCGTGCTCTTGACCATCAGGTGATCGCGTCCAGCGGAGGCAACATTATCGCCGTCGCCAACCCAGCGCTGTCCATGTCCCCGGCGATCCCCGACGCCGGCGTCGACCAGGCGTCGCTTATGCGCTGCTCCATGAAGCAAGAACCGACGTCGCCGCCGACGCCCGGAGTTCACATCAACGACTGAATCGACATCAAGAAGTTGACAGAAACACTCACATGAACACAAAACTGTTTACGTTAAGCTTTTGTGATAAACTATTGCTGCTTTGGAGAACTTTATTTTTACAATGAACTTTTACTTTGTGGTTGTTTCGGGCACCAAAACTCATTATAATTCTGCTTGGCGCAAACGGCGTGGATCGAGATGCTACAAAGTCTGACGAGGGTTTCGAGGAATTGCTTTCAGTAGGTTGTTGCTCAGTGCTTTGATCACATACGTGAATTTTGTGACCTACATGGGCGTCCAGAGGTAATTTAAGGAAAATTCTCAAAAAAATAAATGATTATATTTTGTTTGTCCTTTTCAGAGAAAAGTAAATGCTTTTCCTCTCACTTCTGATATTTTTGGGCTACTTTCTGAATGATTGTTAGCTCATTATTCCAAAAAAGTTGAAAAATATGCTTTTTTCTGTTCCAAAACTCTCAAAAATTTTCGGCATTGAGTTAAAATTTACCAAACTTTCCCGGGGCTGTGCGCTCCGGAATCGCATATGCTGGAGGCCCTCCCCCAGACCCCATTAATCTTTACAACTTGCCCCCCCCCCCCCCCCCCCTCCCTGGGCAGAAATCCTGCGGACGCTCATGGTGACCTGTCTTGATTGCCATCCATTCGATGATAAAGTTCACAAATAGAGTTTCAGATACAAAAACACGAAATTTGAATTTCAAATATTAGTAGAGATCCGATTATATGGTTTTAAAAACTTCACAATTTCGTTTTTGGAATTGGAAATTTCGCGTTTTGGGGTTTTAAGAATTGTCAATTTCGCGTTTTATGTTTTTAAAAAATATAGATAAATTGCAGATTATGAAATTATAATTTCCATTGAAGAATAATAAAAATTAAATAGAGTACCAACAAGTGCTGGGACTTTCATAATATTATCACCATTTACTCTTCTATTCATATACCTACCAGGGCAATGTTGTTAGGTATGTAAATTTTCTTGCGATCTAAATGAAGAGGGTCTATCTAAATGAAAAGAATTCGAACTCAAAAATCACTTCAACTTAGGTAAGCCAGTGCAGCATGTCCACCTTGGTTTTTACAATGCTAAATCAAAAATAAAATTATTATAAGCTGTTTCATGCTGTTTGTTTATGTATTGCGACTGTAAAAGACATATGTCAACTTTATTTTCACGTGATTATGCGAGGTCACTGTCCCTCCCACTAAGCAACCCCAAGTAGTTTTCTACAAGGTCAGAGCTCTTCTGTCATTTACGTGAATAGGGGAGGGTCACTGAATGTATTTAGAAATATAATAGGTTAAATATTGGGTTTTACCTTGGTGATTTTGAGAAAAATTAGAAAAGCAACTACGAAATTTACAAATTTACAGGAAATATATTCAATTTGGTGGTATTTCGCGATATATTTCGCGATGTAGGCAGTTTGGTGGTGTTTAGCGGTGTTAAGGGTAAATTTCTCGTTTTGTCGCGATTAGATTCCAGTGTTTTTGGGTCAGAAACATATGGAAACGCATTTATATTGAGAAATATGAGTCATTTACAACACTTCGAAAATTTCGCGATCACCATATAATCGGATCTCTAGCTATAACTACTAATAGCTGTGGTATAGGGCTAAGCTCGTTTCAAAACACGGCTGAAAATCAGTACATTCACTACTGTCTGATACAGTTCATCAATCATCAGTATCAGGTTCATTACTACTGCATGAAAGCTGTTATTTGCCCAGAATCGGGAAGAAAGGCATAAGACAAAATCCATGTAATTTTGTAGCAATACATTTTATAAAGACATCGGATTTTTTGAATATGTAAATTGAAACGGGGTATAGCTGAGAGAATATTTTCTGACAAAGTATGATTTTTTTATCGTATAATTTAGACATTCTATGAAACATTATTCTCTATAAAATTCAAATTACAAGCTTACATCTATGCTTACATAAAGTTAAAAAGCAAAAATCGACAATAAGCAAATCTTCGAAACCCGAGGTCCCCTAAATTAGGTGTAGATACTATAGGAGGGAGCCTGAATGAATAACATATTGGTTATTCCTTCAGACTCTTTCTCTCAAAAGTGCAAAGTTTACTGTGATACTGTGTTGTTGTTTCATATTAGAACAATATGAAAATATGAAGACGAAGGAGCTCAACCAGTCAACGTGCCTCGTGTGAGATTATTCGGCGCTCGCTAAACAAAATGTAAACTACTATTCAAATTGTGTTCCATTATTGAACGTAGAACAATATTAATAACATCAATATTGTTAGTATTATAAACGCTATTCACTTTGTCATTTAGCTGTTTATGATCAGATGTGCCTGGTCTTGTAAATAGTTGACCATTTTTCACTCTTCGTTTCAAGTCGTTAAGTGTGCAATATGTATTTTTTTTATTTGTTGAGGTGTTTTTCGAAGCGGATAAATTTCGATCGACGATCAGTATTACCCCTATTAAAAATTCTTCTATGAAATAATGCACAAGACAATTTTCCAATCAACTCCGGACAAAGTTCTGGAAGTATTTGTATACTTATGTAATTGGACTCGATTGTGATTTTCTAATTATTCGTTATTCCAATTTTTGTCCAATATTTTTGTGATATTGAAGAAAATGGTAAATCTTCATTCTCAAGTCATCAGATTTAGTTCGTTTTAATTATGACTACCATCACTTAAATATAGTGGAAACGTCTCCTTCACAGGAAATTTGAAATCTTGTTGTTATTGTGTACTTATTTAAAAATATTTATGATTTTAGTACTTATTCTTTGTCAGTTCAGATGTGTTGTATAAGTAAGGAGAATCTAAATTGATGCATTTCGGTTTTAGCTGTGATATAAGTCCAAATGTTTTCATGTTTCGTGAAATGAACGAGGTGAAGGATTCTTCAAGAATGGTCGAGCGGGATATGAGCTGTGGAGCACAATGATTGGTTGTCTGTTCACATGTGACAAGTCTTCACCTCAAACTTCTCCTGTTAGGAGAGACTTGACAAACTCACGACTGAGAAGCATTTTGTTCTATCTATAACAATAATGCAGGTAGAGCAACTTGGATCTTGGCCGTGGCAATAGAGCCCAAGTTCAACACAAAAACTGCAGAACGATTCAACGCTTGATAACTGTGTTGACTGAATGATAATTACAGGAAATATTACATGATTCGGTTTTGCAAGCATCGTTTTCAAAATGAACAGAGTTGCTAAATGCTACGATGTTGCACTCCCTTAATATTTTTTCAATATTGTTCTACATTTTCAATAAGCACGCTCTACTCATCTTTGTTGCTTCTAAGCTGTCTCATTGCTTCTTGTGTAGAAATTATTACTTTAAGAAGACATATTTGGTACAATAATACACACACACTCCTCAAATGTTTTCATTTGAGCTGTGCTTTTACAATAAGATTATGCTTGGCACAGTTCAACATAAGAGAACCTGTAGAGTCAACTTTATTCAGTAGAACGATTTGTTTCAACATTGTGTCATTTAGTTACACTTTTTGTTTCAATTTTTAGTAGAATCTCTGGTTAAATATTGAGATTTTCATCACAAATTCTTTATTTAATATTTGTATTTGTTCAAAATCTGTAATTCACATAATAATTAATGTGTGTGTGTGAAAGTACCTACTTAATTAAGTAACACTGTCAAATAATTACACTACGTTGAACACTAGTTCTTAAAGTCCATCTAATGTTTTATGCATTTCTATAATCTACGTTGAATCGTTCTTTAGTTTCTGAAGCACTTGTCTTCATCTAATTTATAAAAATAATACCTAATCAATTCAATTGATTGTCATTATGGAAAAATAGTGCAATTCCTAATTAAAGAAACAGAAACACAAATCATATGTAAAAATAATAAATATAAATGTTTAAACTATCAGTTCAAAACAATTGTAAACTTGTAAAATTTCTTCGCACGAAGTTTCTATTCGAGTTGTGCTAAATGGTTCTGTAATTCGGACTTGCGCTATTTCATCGTAAATATCCATGTTTTGTTGGAGACTGGTTAAGCTGCTCAGCATTATTATACACGATTAAACATATTGAGCATCGCATGTGATTAATAGCCTACTTTAATATATTCTCCTAAATCCTCAATCATTCCCACCATTCCAATCCTCAAGCGAGTGTACGATAATATATACAATTATAGTAATTTCTACACCCAGTTCTCAACTTAGAATTAATATATTCGAGCCTTATTATAAAAAGTATTAAATGAATGGTTGAACGGTTTTGCCACCCAATTATTGTTGACTTTTTGCCACGCGACTCCTTAATTCCTGTCATGCCTGACATTTCGCTCTCTGTCCTTTGCTTCTATGCAAGTTACTGACTTGTTTTACCTCTCACTCATACATAAATAATAAGTAGTGAGAGTGGACAAATGCAGTAGATGAGAATTCATTGCAATAAATAGCGATAAAATTGCATCAAAATGAAAGTGCAATTAACAAAGAGAACATGTGACATTTCAATAATAATAATAATGTAATTTATTGAGCACATAAAATAGGTACACAATTGGTCTGTATTCAACAATCGAGTCGTTGATCTTCCATACATTCGTGCAATGAGTGTAAATAGACTGCTTGTAACAGGTTTAGTATGACATGTAGCCTGCAGTTTTGATAGGTACCTACATTGAAATGTAATAAGAATGAACTGCCAATGTCTTAATTAATGTTGTCAACTGCTACACCGAATTATGCACGTATTTGAGTTAATCGCTGACATCAGAAGGTATAATTCCGATCCTAAGTGAGTAATAAACTTCACGTCTAGTTTGGTATAATTTGCATCTCAGCCAGTTGTCCGCCGAACCAAGGATTAATATTTTAAACTGATTCATATTATTACAGGGAGGAGTGTGATAGGAATCGAACCAAGGTCGTGATGATTGATTTACACTTTGACAATTTCTCATCTCGAATAGCCTACTTACTGTCGCCTAACACGTCTACTAGATGTAGGCAAATCAATGCAATATTGCGATGTGGTTCTAAGGTCGAAGAAAAGGTGAGCAAGGTGTATCTCGATCATCAAGGTTCTAGCTTTGTCAAAGACTATGGAGCATTTCCTTCTAGACATTCGACGAGTGAAGACTTACTTATTTAAATCATCCAATAAGTGTGTTGTAAACAAATAAATCTTGTGTAAGAAGAAGTGATATGTGTGTTAAACACATTCGATAATCATCTAATTATAAAACATCTCAGATTATTACTAAAATATTTTCTTAACGTTCTCAGTGTGTCAATTTATTACTGTAATTTGGCACTTTGCCTGTTGAATTCAGTGATTCTTGTGTACATTTCATTGAGAACAATACGAGGAGTATTCATCAACCACTTTCAACCAGTAAGAGTTTGCTTTCCGCTTTCTTATGGTTGACTCTTTCGTCTCCACAGTGCGGAAACATATTATACTAATTAGACATTAATCATAATCGGCACGATCGACGAGTCAAGTGAAGACAGACGTTTACCTGCTTCGAAACAGTCTGGTGAGTCAATAATAAATGTAAAATATACTTATATAACGCAGAGGGTACACATTGATCTTAGTCTCTTAGAAACACAGTAATGAAAAGAAATTACTTATAGCTCAATGAAATTTAAAACTCATAGAATAACAACTCAAATGCACTTATGTCGGGATGGGGAATATGTGAAGCCCGGAGGCTGGGCTCCAGGAAAGTTATCTCCTATAGGAAAACGCTCTTTGTAATGGTAAATAAGCGAGCCTTTGTTTTGCATGTCAATTTATAAGCTGTGTGAATTCGTTGTTAATCCACTACCTTGGAAACAAATGTCTATGGAAGTGATCAAGGTATAATGCATAATTACTTCTCCATAATAAAGCAAATATGTCAATTTCTATCAAAATATGCTTAAAAAGTCAATAACGTTTGAAGTTCCTGAGCGATTTCGCTGAAAATTTCAAAATTTTTATAAAATCTTAGTCACATAGACCCTGAATAAATTTGAGCTTGATTGGTCAAACGGTTCATTATTACTTTTCAACCTATCGGTGATTTTGCCCCAAATCTCCACACTGATGGCATTAGTGTATATGCAAAGTTTCAGATCGATTGATTGATTACAAAAGAAACTTGAGGAAGTGTTCTATATATACTCAAGAAGTAATGACCAATGTACTATCAACAGGTTGGTAGCGAGGACTTAGGCAGAGCAGTCAATAGTAAATAGTAAATAGTGAATGGATGTCATCAGCGACACCGATGCTACCAGTGACGTAGATGTTGTCATGGAGAGGCAGCGAAATCGTTGTTGTTACTTGAAGCAACTGTATTCTGATGTTCCTCTCACCTCTCACTAATGACAGATTCTGTCTCTGCGTAACTCTTCGTGATTTCATATGCTTCACTGTTTCAATGGAATTTTGAGTACATTTTAGTCTTAAATGTGCAAAATAGTGTCGTTACCAAGCTAAATAATGTGTGTTTAAGTACTTGTTATGTTGTGTAATTGTGCTCTAATAGCTATTTTATTAGTTGACTATTGACAATGGTTGATGTGTTGATCAAGATGAGCTAATGTGATGTGTGGACACAAATGTGATCTCCGTTACAATGAGTGTGTGAGTGGTAATATATAAAGGGGTATCTTTTGTATTGTTTAAGGCAACAATGAATAAGCAACTAGCAGTAGTGGTTTGTGTCCTCGCCGTCACTGGATTGAACGACGCTTCTGAGCGATATCCAGTCGCGACTTCTTCTTTGGGGAAATTTGTCATTGCTCTTTCGCAACCAGGCGCTATGAAGGTAAGAAAACAAGACTAAAATAATAGACACAATGTTTACAGTGTTAATAGCTACCGCGAGGAATTAATTAACCAACATAGCCCAATCTTTCTAGATTCTGCTTTTGTTGTTTTCGTTTTTTTAAGATATAAAAATTGAAAACATGTTTATCAAAGCCGTGAACAATTTTGCATATTTAATTACTTTGAGTCAATACAGGAAATTAATAAAGTGCCCAACCTTTTTCGATTGTTTGCTTCTAAATCCAGTTTGAAATCTCGAATGTCAGACCTTGTCCTTGCTCTGTAATATCTCTACATGCGAGTGTGAGTGAGGAAGTGGTTTCGAGTCTGATCAAGGTTACACAGTAACTAATGCTTCTCAGGACATGTCGGCACTGTTTGGCGAGGAAGCAGCCGAGACCGCTACTTCGTGCCCGATGGGCAGAGCGGGACTCGCGTGTAGACGGGCAGAGGCCCGACGAGGAGTTGAAAGCTGCCCGAATGGTGAGTCACGAATGACGGAGAAATGTGGAAGGTTGTGAATGCATTGTGGTCAAGTCATTGAAATAATGATTGTCATCGTCATATGAAAGCAATTGTGAATAAATCGTGGAAGATGTATTGTCAATAATCATTTTAAATGGCAGAAGAAAGTTTCGATGACACGAGATTATAGTTAAATTAATCTTGTGTGGACCTCCAACCATTCTCAATGTTAAAACACTCATTACCATCAAAAATTGTTAATTGACTAAAAGACAATTTACCCTTGCCTCATGTGTCATGGTCAATCTGCACTATAATTGTGTACAAATTTAGTATGAGCTCCATGATGTAAATATCTCTTCTCTCAGTTAAATCATGGATAAGTTCCAATATTTTTTTATCAACAGCCTTGACGAAATGACGAACATGCTGCCTAAATGTAGTTACCAGCTATTACTATCTTGAGCACGTATTATAAAAATGCAATGTGCATGTACTTGTAATATGTTGCAACATGAGGCATTGATCGCGATGAGAAATCCTGTCATTTATTACCTTCAGCGTCCAACACCCATCGTCTCGGGTTTCTTCATCATTCTAATCTGCATTTGATATTAGTTGTGAATGGAATCAAACAAATAGTACAATAAAAGGGAATTGAATTTTAAATTTAAATTATATCTAATCTAGAGCAACAGCTTTTATTATAAACGCATTTATTATTTTCAAAATGACTAATTTTAATTGTCAAGTCAGTAATTGAAAATATGAAATATCATCCAAGAGAGATAGTGAGATGCAATGTTATCAGCAAGATCTCAAAAGTTGACCATTTTATTCAGACAAGTAATAAAGTTTAAAGGATCAAATGTTTGTTCATAGAGATAAAAATATGAATATTATGAATATTTTATATTTTTAAAAAGTGGTCTATTGGATTTCGTACTTTACAAGTAATTTCGCGTTTTGCAGTCATGCGGAATTATTACATAGTTACTCTAAATGATTGACGTTATACGGTATTGGTTTGATGTAAAATAGCTGACAAACCTAAAAGACAATGCGATTAAGAATAAATGGTAGGGACTACGGATATTAAGATACTATTACCGTTTTTTAGTATTATATTGATGAATAATAAAATATTTTAACACGTGAAAAAAATTTGCAAGTGATTAGAATAAAATTCCATTCAAGATGGTGGGGGTCAAAGTAAACACTATTAAAGAATTTGAACTAAGTTTATTTTCATTTTTATGACCCCACGCGCTTCATGCTCTTATTCAAATGGTAATAAAATCTAGTTATTTTTGTATTTGATGTGATTTTTACAACCCCAATCTTGAAATTTCCACAACTATGTCTCTGATAACATTTCGAGTAAATCCTTGACACTGCTATGATTTATTACTTAAGCAATATAATTTTTAAAGACGACTCCAAATAAGATATAGATTGCTTTGTAACCGGCGGCCTCTCAGCCGCAGCCTGTAAGTTCATGGTGGCAAACGGCTTTTAATGTGTATTTTACGGGAAAAGTGTTATGGTATTGGTCACTCCTCAAAGATGATCTATGAATAGCGTCTATCCGTCTCTGTTTCACAGTTATGTCTGGATGTTTAAAATATGTAGTATGTTGAACGAAGAGTTTTTTGAAGCATGATCTTCAGTGAACAGGAATTTGGCAGGTTTACGATACGGACTACCAAATTGATGAAAAAGAGCAGTTTCTCTTCAATATTTATTTCCACTTCATAAACTATTTTGGACTCCATAATTTTCAAAGTTAGTTATAACTTTTAATTTAAAGTTTTGAAACCAGTGTACTTGAAACTAATACAATGCGCAGACACGAACTCTGTCGATATTTGCCTCTGAGATTGACGTTGCCCAATTGACCGACGAATATTTCTTATTTTATGCCAGAAATTTAAAAGCTTTTTTTTACAATCCCCAGAAAAGCGAATGTTTTGAGATCTAATGACAATTTAGGCTTGTTCAGGACTACCATGATTTTTTGCATCGAATTTTTATTGTTCAAAACCAGAATATGCACTGCGGTCTACTCACTCATATCAAATTGGTTCAGTACTTGGTTACTAAAGATAGTTCTACCGCCGGGATAATAGCTACAGCAAAAGAGGTGAAATTATTAGCCAGCATATTCTGATTAGGAAGGTTGGGATTTTAAATGCCACTTGTTCATATTGTTATAAATATCAATCTTCAGCATGATTCACATTGATTCTATTGGTACTTGACCTGTTCCAGGAGCTTGCAATGCGTGTGACATGTGCGCCGGCGCCAACAGCGTGGTCCTGTGGCCGAATTTTTCATATTGTTATAAATATCAATCTTCAGCATGATTCACATTGATTCTATTGGTACTTGACGTGTTACAGGAGCTTGCAATGCGTGTGACATGTGCGCCGGCGCCAACAGCGTGGTCCTGTGGCCGAATTGTTCATATTGTTATAAATATCAATCATCAGCATGATTCACATTGATTCTATTGGTACTTGACCTGTTCCAGGAGCTTGCAATGCGTGTGACATGTGCGCCGGCGCCAACAGCGTGGTCCTGTGGCCGAATTGTTCATATTGTTATAAATATCAATCATCAGCATGATTCACATTGATTCTATTGGTACTTGACCTGTTCCAGGAGCTTGCAATGCGTGTGACATGTGCGCCGGCGCCAACAGCGTGGTCCTGTGGCCGAATTGTTCATATTGTTATAAATATCAATCTTCAGCATGATTCACATTGATTCTATTGGTACTTGACGTGTTCCAGGAGCTTGCAATGCGTGTGACATGTGCGCCGGCGCCAACAGCGTGGTCCTGTGGCCGAATTGTTCATATTGCTATAAATATCAATCTTCAGCATGATTCACATTGATTCCATTGGTACTTGACGTGTTCCAGGAGCTTGCAATGCGTGTGACATGTGCGCCGGCGCCAACAGCGTGGTCCTGTGGCCGAATTGTTCATATTGTTATAAATATCAATCATCAGCATGATTCACATTGATTCTATTGGTACTTGACGTGTTCCAGGAGCTTGCAATGCGTGTGACATGTGCGCCGGCGCCAACAGCGTGGTCCTGTGGCCGAATTGTTCATATTGCTATAAATATCAATATTCAGCATGATTCACATTGATTCCATTGGTACTTGACGTGTTCCAGGAGCTTGCAATGCGTGCGACATGTGCGCCGGCGCCAACAGCGTGGTCCTGTGGCCGAATTGTTCATATTGTTATAAATATCAATCTTCAGCATGATTCACATTGAATCTATTGGTACTTGACCTGTTCCAGGAGCTTGCAATGCGTGCGACATGTGCGCCGGCGCCAACAGCGTGGTCCTGTTGCCGAATTGTTCATATTGTTATAAATATCAATCTTCAGCATGATTCACATTGATTCTATTGGTACTTGACGTGTTCCAGGAGCTTGCAATGCGTGCGCCATGTGCGCCGGCGCCAACAGCGTGGTCCTGTGGCCGAATTGTTCATATTGTTATAAATATCAATCTTCAGCATGATTCACATTGATTCTATTGGTACTTGACGTGTTCCAGGAGCTTGCAATGCGTGCGACATGTGCGCCGGCGCCAACAGCGTGGTCCTGTGGCCGAATTGTTCATATTGTTATAAATATCAATCTTCAGCATGATTCACATTGATTCTATTGGTACTTGACGTGTTCCAGGAGCTTGCTATGCGTGCGACATGTGCGCCGGCGCCAACAGCGTGGTCATGTGGCCGAATTGTTCATATTGTTATAAATATCAATCTTCAGCATGATTTACATTGATTCCATTGGTACTTGACGTGTTCCAGGAGCTTGCAATGCGTGCGCCATGTGCGCCGGCGCCAACAGCGTGGTCCTGTGGCCGAATTGTTCATTGTTATAAATATCAATCTTCAGCATGATTCACATTGATTCTATTGGTACTTGACGTATTCCAGGAGCTTGCAATGCGTGTGACATGTGCGCCGGCGCCAACAGCGTGGTCCTGTGGCCGAATTGTTCATATTGTTATAAATATCAATCTTCAGCATGATTCACATTGATTCTATTGGTACTGGACGTGTTCCAGGAGCTTGCAATGCGTGCGACATGTGCGCCGGCGCCAACAGCGTGGTCCTGTGGCCGAATTGTTGCAAACACAATGGCGTCTGCTGTGTTCAGCTCGCCAGGAGCTGTCAAGCGTGCGACCAACCAGATCTACACAACTTCTGCAGGAAACATTTCAAGCGATGCTACTGAAGAAAGTGCATTCTCGTCTCAACGAACAAGAAGAAAAATTGTATTTATATTTATTGATTATGCTATAATTTAGTTAGGTACGATGAGGTAAATTATTTTCTAATATGTGCATCACTTGAAACATCCATAAAAATGCCATACAAATCTGTACTATAACCATTTAGCCTCCTAACGTTGAACTATAAAAATTGCTGTCCTAATTTTTATTAAAGGTAAGTCATTTAAATGTTGTATTCTTACTGTGTTAAAAAGATTTCTGACTACAGTCTACATATTTGTATATTTCATAATAATAATAACTTAGTAAGTATTATGTACTACGCTATATCACCTCTTGCATATACAAAAAAATGAGAAAATTCAATTTTATTTCACCTTCAATATTCCTCAGTTTCTGTTTTTCAAGTCCATCTTCTATATTCGATTGAAAGATTACTAACGCTCTGCATCAACAAGATCGCTGATAGTGACAGCGAATTGAAAGATTGGATGCGACAGTAGATTCCTAACAAGATTTAATACAAGGAATAGCACTTCTTGACTTGTCTTTCAAGAGGAAATGATGAAATTACAATAAATAAAGGTATAGATTTAATTCCACTCAAAATCATTTATTATCTGATGGTTTATTCCCAAGAAGTAAGTTAAATATAACACAATATTACATGGTGGCAGATGGTGGGTAGTCAGATAACGAACAAACACAAAGCAAGTAAAATCACAAATATTTGAATACGTGACAGCTTGACAATTTAATCACAATTTAATTCAACATATGCCAGTTGTAAACGTAATGATACAACATATTCATAATTTTTAGTTGTAAACGCAATTATACATTACAAATCATAGTAAAGTTTACATATAATATGAAACAAATGAATAAACTCTGTTTATTAATCATTGTAAAGAATCTGCATATTTTGATTACTGTCAGACTCTGGTGGGTCAACCTCTACGGTCGGTAGTGCCAGTTTTGTGGGCCGATATTTGGCAAGTTCTGGCTGCACAACGAGCTCTAGCCGCAGACCCGGTCCGCCACTGCGTTTCCGCAAGTAGTTGAAGCAACACGTGCGGAAATTCCGCGTGCCGCAGGAGGACGTGCATTCCCTTCCGCACGTGTCGCAGCTCAGCGCCACCGACCACGTGCACACCAGCCATAACACCAGACCTAGAGGCAAACACCAGCCATAACACCAGACCTGGGAGTAAACACCAGCCATTACACCAGGCCAAGGGGCAAACACCAGTAATTACACCAGGCCTAGAAGTAAACACCAGCCATTACACCAGGCCTAGAGGCATACACCAGCCATTACACCAGACCTAGGGGCAAACACCAGCCATAACACCAGACCAAGAGGCAAACACCAGCCATAACACCAGACCTAGAAGTAAACACCAGCCATAACACCAGGCCTAGAAGCAAACACCAGCCATAACACCAGACCTGGGAGTAAACACCAGCCATTACACCAGGCCTAGGGGCAAACACCAGTCATTACACCAGGCCTAGAAGTAAACACCAGCCATTACACCAGGCCTAGAGGCATACACCAGCCATTACACCAGACCTAGGGGCAAACACCAGCCATAACACCAGACCTAGAGGCAAACACCAGCCATAACACCAGACCTAGAAGTAAACACCAGCCATAAACCCAGGCCTAGAAGTAAACACCAGCCATAACACCAGACCTAGAAGTAAACACCAGCCATAACACTAGACCTAGAAGTAACACCAGCCATTACACCACACCAGGCCAAGGGGCAAACACCAGCCATAACACCAGACCTAAAAGTAAACACCAGCCATAACACCAGGCCTAGAAGCAAACACCAGCCATTACACCAGGCCTAGGGGCAAACACCAGCCATAACACCAGGCCTAGAAGCAAACACCAGCCATTACACCAGGCCCCTGGCTGTAATTTCTTTTTACAAATAACAATTTGTGAAGAGAAATTGGTAAGTTTTATCATGGTAACAGCATTTTAGAAGAGAAATTGGTATTTATTATTGAGCGAGCGACTTTTTTGGCTCTTTTGGCACGGACCTCTGTTTTTTTTCTGTTACTAACCGATACCAAGGTCGCACCGTTCCACCGATCGATCTGAAATTTTTCACACATGTAGAGACAGCCTTTTCTGTTTGCAGACCCTAATTTTTTTGAAATCCATTCATTGGTTAAAATTTAAATAAACATCTCCTGATAGGTTGAAAAATGAAAATGGTCTTCGATAAATCAGATTAAACTCATATTTTGCATGGTCATTAAGACCAACATGAACATTGTCTCTTATTTTACAAATTTTCATCCCAATCAGTTAAGAACGTATGAACTTATTGACATTTTTAATTGCTGTCACAAATAAGGTATCGAAATGATTGTTTTCCAGTGCCAATTGAATTGAATCTGTTTTGCTTTATGTACCATAGGGTGCTTAGATGCTATTTTCAAGTTTGGATGAAAAGCATATTATACTTTTATGTTGATTGAGTGGATCATATTTCAATTCAATATGGATGTATATTATGTTTTCTGTGCGTTGTGTACGCATTTCCGATTCGAGAATTTGCACGAATCCGTGCTCGCTCATCAACGCGTTGCACTGAGCGTTTTCCTAGTTTATTGTGCAATAACTGAATAAAGCTATGTCGGTACAGGGCTTAAAACCTTTCCGATATCTAGACCAATATACCTAGTTTCTTTTATTCGTAAAAATATAACACTACAGAAAATTTAAAATGTAATAGCTTTTGAAGTAGTGCTCTGAATATGTCATTGGTTTTGTTGCACTTTTAGGCGTGATTGGAGTGTCAACATTTTACAAAGTTTTTAATCCCAACCGAAGACACCTCGAGAGAGGATGCTGCTGTAGAGCAAGTATCAAATACTCGTGGGTGTTAGGTTAGTTATTACGAATTCTTCGGAAACCTTCGAACCCTTTGATGTCGATGTTTGACAAGCGAGTCAAGTTTTCTTTTTCATTAAAAGTGAACAAAGTTTTGATTGAATTACAAATTAATGTTTCTGCGCTCCACGAGCCTGAACTCTGTGTCGAAGTCGTGAAGAGCATGAATCATTGATTCTGTCACCGATGATCTGCTCTCTTTAGACTCTAGGATGATTGTTTTCAGTCACGTGACACACAGCGAGCCTGAACTCTGTGTCGAAGTCGTGAAGAGCATGAATCATTGATTCTGTCACCGATGATCTGCTCTCTTTAGACTCTAGGATGATTGTTTTCAGTCACGTGACACACAGCATTCGTTCACAAAACTTTGTTTTATTCCATATTATACTGGAGTTTGTCACAAAAATACGTAATGAATTCATTCTGAATCTGTACAACAGGAACTGGGCCCGGAGGCGCAGAACGAAATTAGCCACCTTACAATAACAGATTTTTTATTTTTTATTTATTCTATTCTGCAGTTGAATATTTGTGTAAAATGTCATGAAATAATATAGTACAAAATAAATAGTATTCCAATTATATGACGGCTGCTATTGTGTTAGAATATTATCTCAATGGAGGAATATGTGTTTTCTAGAGCTGAGTTTCTTCAATCTTGGTGCGGTCACTTGGTTTAAAATCGCAGACAGTTATTCGTAGTCAATGTGTGTGCCCCCAAAACAACGGCCCAGTGCCCACCTACCAAGAGCAAGAATTCCTGGAGCCTTTGTTTGACCGACAAGCGGGTGTAAATGTAATTAATTCATTCCACAAACACAAATAAATATTTACTAAAGCTGGGTAAAATTTGTTGCGCTATATTTGAGAGCGAGTGAACGTCTCCTTTTTTCGCTCTTTTTCGCTCGTTTGGCAGGGATCTCTGTTTTTTTGTCTGTCCCTGCCGCTATACAGGTCGCACCGTTTCTCCGATCGAGCTGAAATTTTGAACATGTGTGGAGCAACTCTATACGGTTCGCAGACCCATTTTTTAAATTCGTCGATTGGTTCAAATTGAAAAAAAATATCTTCTGATTGGTTGATACGATCAATTTGAATTTTTGCAAGGTTATTAAGACCTAATAATATAATATCTAATTATATCATACGGTAAGGGGCGAATATTTTTTTTCTAGTTGTATGTAATATGGTTTCATTAATCTTTGTTATGAATTACAACAAATTTTCATTCCTATGACGTAACCCGGGAACCCCCTAAACAAGGACATTTGTTGAAAGTACGAAGATATTTTTTGATTGAATGGCTCGTGTTTGGTTGGAGATGTTGTACTACGTATCGGCGCTCGCTTATCAACGCGGTACACTGAGCGTTTTCCTAGTGATATCAAATTATTCCTACATTCTGTTATTAATTACTAATTAGTCAATACATTCTATTATCTGATGTAGACGGTTTATTTGGAAGTAGAGTGAATGCAGCATTTGCGTGAAAACATTTTAAAAGTAGAAGAGTGATGGCTGCTTCCTAACACTAAAATGCATTTTGGCACCTAGTGCGATTTTTGTTGGAGATGTCTGTGAGTTAGAAAGGAATGATGGACTGATCCCAACCAAAATATAAATGTAAAATTAACCTCCATAAGGACCAGTTTTACATATTTCGATAGAGACCCCAACATCCTAGGTACCTAGGCATTAGTTTGGCTGCACTCATTGGCTTTGCCATGGTAAACCAAAACGCTCAGTGTAACGCGTTGATAAGCGTTAATATGACTTCTCGATGGGTCATATTTCCTAAACGATAAGATTTAGAGAAAAACGCTCAGAGAGCTATTTGTGTTCATTTAGGATGGTGAACAATCCTGCCAAGTTTTTTTCAAAATCGGAGTGACATGAAATAAAGTTTATTTTGCAAGATGGAATTAATTCATGGGAAATTAACTTAAAAAGTGATTAAAAAGTACTTCGCCGGTGGGCGGATTTTGGATATGTTGAAGAGGGCATTTTTCTAAAGAGAATGACACCAAAAAACCAAATGTTGCAATTTGTTTTGGGTAAATCTCTCATTTGACTGGACAATATGTCGAGTACTCTGTGAACTAAAGTATCAACACACATTGTTGCTTCACATTGAGTTGTTGAGTTCGACCTGATAACATGTCGGAGGTCTAAACATTGGCGCCCTCGATTACGTGTAAGTAGCAGAATTCAGCTATTCCTGTTTTATTGTCTTTTTATAGGCGTCTTGACAAGCGACTTTTAATACCTACAAGTGATTTTATTTACTTGAAAATACAATGAACCTCAGACACCTAACTGAAGCGATAAAAAAAGACAAACTAATAAAAATCTTTCACGGTTCAAAGTAACAGTTCCACAGAACGATGCCAAAATTTGCAGAAACAGAAAAATACAAGAATTGATTAAGAACAAAGACAATAACATATTATTATCTTATTTCGATCTCTCAATTTCGTAGCACTCTAATAATTCAAGACTCGGGATTGGTGATACTTCCTTCTCTGTTTCTAAAGAGATTTATTTGATGTACGCATTTGAAGATTATTTATGTTCTATTTCTATTTCTTATATTTTTTTTAAATTTATATTTTATTCTTACGTACGATGAACTAATATTCTAGTGAAGAGAGAACTTTATTTAAAACACTGCCATTATAAAATGGATGCCTCAAGGACACAGTATAACATTATTGTATTGTAAATTGGAAATATAAGAAATATGATTAATGCTAGAATTATTATAAATTATAGAAAATGCTATGCATTAGAATGAAAGCAGTAAAAGTACAAATGATGATGATAATAATGATGAAGATGATTATGATTAATATGAATTATAAAGGTGATTGCGCAGGATTGCAATCGATCCCTTAGTGGCTAAAATACTAATATGATTTATAAACTTATTCTTTATCTTAAATCTAGTACAAAATGATTTGAAACCCCATGCTTCAACCCAAATTCTTCTTCTGATGTATCATGTTCTTGAACTTGATTACGACGTGTAAACATCTCTGGTTTTAATCTCATGATAAAATAATATGCCAACTTTGACAGATTAAACTTACTAGAATACGAGTTAACAAATTTTATATGAACCACTATCTGTCAATCAACACTGAATCTACGGTCGGTGACAGGCAAAGATGAACCCAGTTTAACATGGCCAGGTATAGGCCGGCCCATGCTAGAGCGGGTTCATCTTTGCCTGTCACCGACCGTATTGACACTTTCATTACCAACTGACATAAATGTCACGAGGCAAAATGTCTTGACACTGTGCTACGTAAGAAATAAAACGCAATATTGTGTGAATATGCAGCATGTCACATTAGCTGTAAAATGCTGTAGCTTGCATAAAATGCAGCATTGAGATGTGCAGCTAGTTCTCAGTTTCCATGCCACGGAGCAAGTACAACTTCCATGCTTGAAGACGGCATACAATCTTACTCATTCGTGAACCAATAACGTGTTGACGTCAGTAACTCCATTGACAAAATAATCAAGGGTACAGGGGAAAAACGATATAGATCCATTTTTGGAGAAAATTATAGATAGATTATCTTAAAATAACAATCAAACCTTGACTATTTGCATCGGTATTCTCTCCTGTAACATTTTAATTCATGGGTTGCTCTGATTTTATGCTTACCAGTCAGCAATAGTTTCGAATGAGTCATTTGCATCATCACCCCAGCTGCTCAGATGCAAAATGTCTATTAGGTTTAGTCAGTCAAATCCAGGTGTGTTGACAGTTTTATCTGTGAAACCAGGACACGTATTAATATTTCCAGAAGTGAAGCAGTTTAATCGCATTGCTGTCGCCTGCACTGATTCCATACCTGATGGATCATATAATCTTCATCAGCATCAACAGTCAAAACAGTAAACATAATGGCCAATTAGTTCAGCCTATCTGTGTTTTCAATATAATCAATAGAATAAAAGAATTGGGTTAAATCGCACTGAAAATATGTTTTGAACATTCTCTTTTCAGAGGAAAAGCAAAACTCATGGGAGTTGTTGGTCAACAATGGTGTGTGGGCAGGCCGCGAATGTATTGTGTAGTTGGACGGGGGTTTGAAATTAAAAGTAAGTTATAACTCTATATCGGCACGTTAATCATTCTCATTATGACAAAGTACAAACTCTACTCTGGACAATACTCTGCTCGAAGTCACCAACAAACAATGTGCAAAAAACATGGACAGTAATTAGACGTGACCCCAAAAGCATTTCGTCATTGGCTTAAGATTCTATCTTATTTATGAATCTAAGATATAGATCACGTTCTAAATAATAACAAATTTTACTATCTGCTGTAAAAAACAATTTTGTAAAATATGAAATAACAATCAATCACACGAATATTAATTATACCCACACATTATCAGTAATAATAAAATATTGTGCAGATCGATCGCCCATTGATTTAAAACTAATTACATAAATCCTAGTGTTAAGTTTAATGAAGTGAATTGCAAAAAGAAATTGGAAAACGAATTGACGATTTTATTGTGCAACATAATGTGCTGATAATGAAAATTTTCATTCTCGAAAAGCTATTTTCTTGAAAATACCTTTCTACTGATTATCATCGATTAAGAAGGATTACTAATATTTTTTGAAGATTTGATTAATAGGTTCCTTGACAAAATCAGAGATATTTTTGATAATTATTTATTTGTGATACAGAAAAATGACATATTATTGATGTCAAAACATATCAATTATATTAAAATATGTTTGTGTGATTCATCAAAAAGTGACACCTTCTGAGAATTGGAATCCAGTAATTGAAAATATAGGATTATTCAAAATCAATTGCATGAAACTGTTGGGAGATACATTCGGGTAATTATTAAAACAGTTGTCACAATAAAGCAAAATAAATAAAATAAATGTGAAATAAATTGCTTCACTAACATTCAAATTGTACACATCATAGGTTGTGAATATAAGTTGACTTCCACGATAACTTACCTGTTGACTGTTGCTGCTGGTTGATCAGGGGCGAGGATGCTGTCCCGCCACACGCTCTTATACCACGCCAGATGACGGGGATGTTGCGCGCTGCTCTCCCTGTCACCACCCACTCCCTCATCTCATCCAATACCAACAACACACTCACTTTGACACAACCAAATGATATCAACTTAGTACCCTTTCAGCTCTCGTCTCACTTTTATTTAGCTGAGAATCATTCTTTTTCATACTCCTTTCCTTAGTCTCATCAGTTGTCGAGTAGAATGGCGCTGTGTGAGGAAGAGTAGAAAAATTAGTTTTAACTTCGGTTATATCTGACTCTCATTGACATGAAGCATCGGAATTTTAAGTCTCAAGCTTCAATTACAATAAAAAAATAGGACACCCAGAAAAGATCGTCTTATAATCCTGAAAAGATGATTTAATGCAGAAGTAGAATTATTATGTAGATTTATATTTTTACATATATACGAAAATCAGGATAACAATACTCCATTATTGATTGGCACTCTCTGAAATGTCATTCTTGGTTTCCGAAAATCATTGAAGGGACGATTTTATATTAATATTACAAACGATGTATTCTTCAGATGATTGTTATGATGATGTAAAAAAATCATGCAAACAGTAATAAAACCTTGTGAAGTTCCAGCTAATAGTGCATTAAAACGGATTAATAAATATACTCCAGCTGTCACCAAAGTTGATGAATGAACCAATGCTGACACTGGAGTTGGAGCTGCTACATGTGCACTTTTTCGGTGTCTGAGGTACCCTCACCTTATGACTTTGTTTGATGCTGCATGGGTGTTGAAATAGGAAGTGACGCGGTGATATCTCGAAACGGCTGGACCGATCGGAACGAAACGTGTTCATCTTGAACGGGAAAACGGTCAATTTTTACTTTCAACCAATCAGAGGATTTGGTTCAAAAAGTTTACAGGTAGGGCTATGGTATGACATTGGAATGTTCAAACTTTCATATCTTTATAGGTCGATTGATGTAACCATAGACTAACCATACTCTGTAACCTCTGGGCGGTGCAGACGAAAAAACAAAAGAGGAAGAGCAGTAATAGTATCATAGTAACAATCGCTACACAATTGTGTCCACGATCTTCTTAACCTCTGAGTAATATGAAAGAAAAACTCTCCTGGGCCCGGATTCACAAAGCTTTTCCCCGGGGGGAATTGATAGTTTACCTCCTTTTGGTGCATCTAATAAGCGGATTTATTTTAAAACCCCCGGGAAAAAAGCTTTTTGAATCCGGGCCCTGGGCTTATTGCGTGGATTTTAAATGGTTTCAAAATTGTGAAAATACAATCAGGTAATAGGAAAACGCTCTGTGTAACGCGTTAATGAGCGAGCCTTCATATTGTATGCGAATTAATATGCAGTGATAAAATATCTGTCATTTCATTCAAGAAAATTGGCAAATATTTCTAAACACGTAAAAAATGTCCGAAAAATGTAATTTACTATTGATGTGAACGGCAGAGTATTCTGAAAATTGCAAAAAAATCTATAATGTTGGTCCCGATGACCATACGAAATTAGAAGGTGATCGATCAAACGGTTCCAGTTTAAATTTCAAACAAATCACAGGATACGGTTCAAAACTTTCACCTTAGACCACTTGGATTACATTAGTATTTGTGCAAAAATTCAGATCGATTGGTTGAATGGTTTGACCTGGGCACAGCTGATGAAAAGACAGAAAGTGCCATGAAAGAACCGTGGTGACGCTCGTTGTGCTCGCTCCAAGATACAAAGTTATGTTGAGAAAATCTAAACGTACGTAGTTCTGGGTCAAGGTTTTAAAGTATCTTTATATTTTTTCATTATCTTAATATGTTCGTGTACCTATAATGAAGCATGTGTAAATATGTCGATAATAGCTGTCAGAATAATAATTAGTTTGAAAACTCAAAGAAAAATATGTACACATTTGACTTAGAGATAATCTTGCCTTACTTTCTCATGATCATTCCCTTGTCCCTTCTGAGTGTTGGGTAAATATACCAAAATTCATTGTCACTCGTCACCGAAATCGTATCTCTTTCTCAATAATTCTGACAGGTGATCGACAAGTATTTATCAGCTATATCTCAAACTCTGACAGAAATTGGACATAAATTATACGTTGTTTTCAAAGAGAAGTTCACATTCATTACTTTGAATGTTAATTAACTTATTATTTATCAAAAACCGGCGTAAGATAATAATATGGCAACACTGTAATGCGTATGTTAATAAGGAGTCCTTATTAACATACTTAAGGAGGTACTTTATATGAATAAGTTGGTCGGAGCACTGAAATATTAATTTTAATTCGTATTTTGATCTGTGTATTGCACGTTGAAATTTCGTAATTTAATGTGCAATTAATTGACATTGTCAGGTCAACAGTACCTATCTTAAATGATTCATTTCACTAAGGCCGGGTAGGACCAACTTTGGATTAGCTAACTACGATAGTTAGTGAGCAGTTAACCAATGAATCCAGTTGGCGCGAATTCCACAGCCAATGGGATTCACTAACTTCCACTAACTATCAATAGTTAACTTAATCCAATTTTGGTCCTACCCGGCCTAAATGAGTAATTATCCTTGATCAGAAATGTGAGTAAAAACAGATGTTTTGGGATGCTCTTAGGAATTTTCCAATGAATTAATCACGAACCCAATTGACGCGTTAAGTCTCTGCCGGAAAGATGATAAATCACTGTCTATACGTCAATCATAAGATCAGCTCCAAATGTCAGGCTGTTGTTTATAATCTTTAACAATTAATATCAACAGCAAAGCAAAATAATTATCGAATGTACAACGAAGGTGAATGACATTTTCTATTCCTATATGAATTAGTGCCAACAATGTTGGCTGTGGTGTCGCTTACACTTCAAGAGTGCGAAAATAAATTATTACCAGTAGTTTTTCATCTGAGAAAAAGCTCGTAGACAAAAGCTAAATTGAGCTCCCAAACATTTTGCTCGATATTTAAATTCCTTGCCAACAGAAAAGAAGTAAATCACATACTGTTAAGCGAGCGTCAACACGGGATTCGAATGGCACTAGCACTGTGTGTACTTGTTTTTTGTACTGACACACCGGTCACACCGGTCACACCGGTCACACCGTTCAACCAAACGATCTGACATTTTACATGTAAACTAATGTCATATGAGCGGTCGCAAGTACAGTTTTTCAACAAGATCCTGTGATTTGCTGAAAATTAAAAATTGACCTTTTGACTGTTCAACTCCAAATTTTGCATGGTTATTGAGACCATTTTAGGTGTTTTTAGACAATTTTCAGACAAATCTGTTCAGAAATTCAAGAGTTATTGACATTTTACGTAATTTATAATACTTGTTTTGAAATTTGGAAAAATTATTAAAATAAATTTAATTTCAAATAAATTATCACTGCTCACTGCTCACATGAAGCATTTGACTACATTCTCTTCCTATCTGTTTCCAATGTCTATTATAGAGCAGCTACTTTCACGCGAAGATTAGTTCGCATGAAATACGAAGGCTCATTGCACAGAGCTTTATTCTCTTAAATCTCAATCGTACTTACAAACTAATTTATTTGTGTCATATTCAAGTAGAGCGCTTGCTCCACAGAGCATATTATGGACTGTGATGCAAAAGCCTCTTGAATCTGAATAGGGACAGAATAGGGATCAGATTTCTGAATTGAATCTTGAATCTGAATATCTCTTGAATAGGGACTCTTCAGATCATGATAAAACTGCAGGAATCTCTCTTCCATACCTGTAATCCCGTATGGTTGATTGCTATGTAAATGGTCGATTCGATTCATAACGTTTCGCTTCATTTTGTACGTGTAGTAGCAAAATTATTTCATGTGACTCATAATAATGATGAAAGAAATGTGTAAGGATTGTGAAGTGTTGACAATTAACTATTGTGCACCCAAAGAATGAATGAATGAATGAATGAATGAATTGCTCAATGATCGAATGAAAGGAATAAGATATTTTTTCTGATTTTGTACTTATTGATGAACTTGTGATCCGCTCGCTCAATGTGTATTGTGTAAAACAGTTTAACTGATTGGCTCTCAAGAGAACAATAACTGCGATCGGGATGAGAGAAATATCATGACTAGGAAGAGTGAACGAAACCGAAATCACATTGTCAATGTCAGTGTCAAACTCTCATTTAAAAATAAATCACAGTTTAAATTGTTTCGACCATTAAAGTCAATTTACTAATTGATTGGCTAGTGACTCGATGGTTTACGAAGGTTTGCTTCATGGCGGGCTTACTGTCAGAACCTCTGAAGTCAAGTTCAAGACATCATCCTTTACAGTCATCATTTCACCCCTGAGATGATCGGTATTTATTCAGATTAGCAAGATGTTCATATCTAATTTAATTTCCGAAGCGTTCGGAGTTGATTTAAGTAGTTCGATCAGTCTTTCCTTGCGAGCAATTAGATCATTTTATCTTTGAAGGTTGCACAAGGTACCATTAATATTCAAGAATATAATAATAACTAGATATTAATAATTATTGTCAAGAAGAAGAGAGTCACCAAGTGTATGCCATCCAGTAGTTTGAAGCGAGTGATCTGCCGTCGCATTTGCAAAACTCTTGGTTTGTCTGTTTTACAATATTCAAGGATTCAATGGTATTGACATTTATTTTTCAACTAAAAATCAGGATGATGATTGATGACATTGTGGAATTTCGTATGCACAAAATTCGTCAAAATTAATTATTCCTTGGCACATACGTATTTTTGTGTGATACTTGCTATGATATGTATAAAAATATATCCAAAACTTATAACGTACGGTACGCTGTAATGCTATTTTCTCGATGGTTGTACAGGACACAATCGCAAAGACAAACTAATACGAAGAAAACTTACAAAACTACAAAAGTATACTATTTGATAGTATGTTGTTTCATTCATAACAGAGCAGCAAAAATTCAAAATATATAAAATCTCCAGAATCATTCAAGTCTGTGCCCGTCTTTGAGAAATGTGAAATATGAAAGGGATAGTATTTTATTATACAAAAATACATTTTTACAACTCAGCCACACGTCAACATTTATAATTTTTTTAATTTTTTCAACACTTTTACGACTTACGTTTACGTTAGTTTTTGGAAGGCAGTCAGAGATATTTTGCAAGGGCTATTCAATGCAACCTCCCCTTAACTTGTCTGAAATTTACATCCCTACAAAAACGCAAAAGTCTGATGCGTCATAAGACACATAATATCGTTGTGCAATCAAAGCGAAGGTACAGAGTTTATGTGTACTCTGCTCAGATTTGAGTTAAATGCGAGATTTGACGAAATAATCAATAAGTTCACCGAAATTTATCAAATTGCGAACAAATGCTATCTTATCGGAACATTTGTATTACTTACTTCTTGTCGGCAGAATGATTGACATCTGAGTGAACCCTCCCCTGCCAGAGCCGAGGTATCACGAAGGTTGGTCGAACTGTAGATAATCACGTGTGAAGTCATAGAATGGATGGTCTATATGTGAATATATTCTAGCTGCGAGATTACGGGCGAGAGAAGTATGGGTCAGTTGGCTAAGTGACGTGCCATGTCGCTGTCGCCTGTGTTCCAAATAGCGCTCCTCGCCCTCGCAGGTACCGATGGTTTAATACAACATTTGGGGATGACAAATATTTTATTCCCTCGGTTCTCGATTTGTTGATTGAAAATAATAGATTAATTTTAATTTAAAAATATTAAATTATTTTTACACGCATTTTTAATGTGTGCAGATTCGTAAGTACCACGATTTTTCATAGCATATTATTTAAATGATATTGTTTAATCAATCGAGTGGAAGCGAACTTCGCCACTTGAAACTTATGGCTCTAATCTCTGTTTTTTGTCAAAGTCAATCGAGGACACGGATCAGGTTAATTTTTTAACAAAAGATTCATTACTATCCAGTTCAGTGATCTAATGATTTCCAGCAAATACGGTCAATTAGTTTCATCGGAAACTTGATTTGTGGTTTATACTCAGCTTAACTAAGTGGCAAAATGAAAAGTTGCTAAGTGTGACAATTTTGACTGCTTTTGACAATTACGTACAAATCTGTAATGAATTGACATTTTACTGAAATTTTAGACTTATTTTTGAAGAATTGAACCTGGAATCGTTTGACTGATCATCATCAAATTTTTCACGGGATTATTATGTAGTATTATGCGGTATAAGTGCTTTTGACAATTACGTACAAATCTGTAATGAATTGACATTTTACTGAAATTTTAGACTTATTTTGAAATATATTTCAAAATGTAGTACCTATCAATGAAATTTAATTATTTTATCACCGATTCTTTGATGAATGCGTTAAATTATCTTGAAAGGGTTCTCAAGATCTGTAGAGGATCAAATTTCACATACATATTATTTCGCATGCAATACGAAGGCTCGCTTATAAACGCGTTACACAGAGCGATTTCCTAGTTGTATTAAATATTTATTTCAAATCAGTAATAACCAACTATATTTCTGAGATAATTTCAACACACTAATTTCCTTCACTCTTGAATTAGGTAGCAGTTTAGTTGAGAATTGGATTATTCCAATTTGTTCCTAAAATTATCCAATGATTTACATGATTAAAACAAATTTACCTACCAGTCAAATAAGTGAGAATAGTCTTAATAATAAATTGAGGGAAACATTTTAGGATTTAAATAATGTTCACAATTTTTAAGTATGCCATAGAAATCCGCCATAGTCATTCGTAATTATTTAATTATTTATACTTAGGTTTATTTTATATACATTTTTGAGTGAATAGGCAATGAAGCTCTAAAGTAGAACTGTCATCTGTGTGCTGGTGCATTGCTATCATCCGTGAGATGATTGAATGATACGACAAAGAGCTTCCAATCAAGTCATGCTTTCGCTTTCAATTTGGTTCCCCAGTCAAATTTCAAGAGATACTAATTTTAATGTCCCGCTTGATTAGTTGATGACAATATCTGAGAGTGAGCAGTTAAACCAAGCCGATAGGGACGTGTGATGCAGCAACACTTTAGTTGCACAATCGCAAGCGATGCATGGCCCAGTGAACTTAGAGTTGGCACTGTTTTCAGCATTAGAATTAGGAACAATTTAAATTTGTACTTGTTTGTTAGTAAACCTTCCTCTACTATAGGAAATGGTGGTACAAATTACATAAATTACCTCAAAAGGTCAGCAAATCATTTAAACTATAACTTGGTCGCTGAACCCCTATAGCTTATCGGTTTTTAGTATCACTTTAAACAATTAGTGAATGATTATGGAGATGTTTTTGTTGATATCCATGCCCAATTATGAAGTCGTAATTGTTTTCAAGAGTGTATTGTGTATCGAGTGTTTTGAATGAACATTTCCAATCATTGCTAGGCCTCGTGCATATCTTCACGTTACGCTAAGTTCCTATGTCATTTATTAGAGATTTACGATTGTTGGCAACTGAGACACAAATATGCAGCGGCATGTGCAGTGTGGTGCAAGGATGCAACGTAAACTATTCGTCAAGTGCAGCGAGCGGCCTCAATCAGTGATTGAAAACATATGAAATGAAGTGCGTTTGTATGCATCCCCAATGTTTTGATTACCTCAGACCTTTGCTCAGACTGAGCTTTTTAAAGAGAACAAAATCAATTTGAATGTGTGTTAAATAAAGTTCTTGTGGTCGTCTTTGTTCCATTAGGGTATTTCTTGGCATGTAAAGTCGAGCGTTTCTAGAGCTGAAATGCATCAAAATGTTCAGATCAACGTTTGAAAATGACCATCCAAAGTTTCTTTCAGCAGGGCGATTGTATAACTTTCTTAGCCGAGATAATGGATCGTTATCTATACCAACTGATGAAAGTAAACTATTAATATCATTGTTAATCATTTGAATTGTGCAAAAGCTACGAGGATATGAAATATATTTACATTATTTATCTCAGGAAGTCGACTTTACGCACTTTGAATTGCTTTACCTTCTGATAGGCTAAATTACTTTCATCAATTGGTATCGATAACGATCCATTATCTCGGCTAAGAAGTTATACAATCGCACTGCTGTTCTGAATCGACGATCGAAAACTCCTGTGACACCATCCGTGACAACATTAAATCTGCGAAGATTGAGTTCGATGGTTTGCATTTTAAACAGGTTCTAAATACGATGATTCGATCGGCGGTTCAGAACTGCCGGAGAAGTTTTGATTCTGAATTGTCATGGTTACACAAAACTTGTGGAAATTAACGCTGTGGAACGCGTTGACAAGTGAGAATTTGTATTGCATGCAAATTAATATGTTGTGTGAAAGTTGCTCCTCAATAGGCCTCGGAAACCGCTATCAAGACAAAACTTATCATTTGAAAGTGATCAATGTGCTGTGTACTATTTTTACTTCATAAAACAATTTTGCCTAATATGTCAAAATATTCTAAAACCTCAAAGAACTCTTGAAACTCTTAACCGATTTGCCTGCAATTTTTTAAAATCTGATAATATTCTGGTCTCATTGAACAAACAAAATTTGAGCTGGATCGGACATACGATTAATTTTCACTTTTCAATCTTTCAGAGGATTTTCCTAAAAAAATCGACACGTAACCTCTTTGATGTGTTTTTTGCAATGTAGGTTAAAAAACATAAAACAGGGAAAGTGCCATAAGAGTACAATGGTAAAAACGCTGGTTCCGCTACTATCTAAACTTGAAAACAGAGTTATACTCGTATGCAGTCAGGTAAATTGGTTGCAGAGAAGAAAAAACTGTCAGGGGCCAGTAAACGTTCTATCCAAAAGATACAAATTTATTGTGATGAAATTTCGTATTTATTCGAAATTTCATCAAAATTTTCTTGGATTGTTATTTGTTAATCAGTAATAGACTGTGAAGGAGGAATGAAAATAAACACATGCCATAAATACAAATGGAAATTTAAATATTAGGTTACTGAGAGTTCCCTAAAATACTTTTCATCAGTTGGAGGAGAGCTTGACATGAGATATTTCTTCTGTCTATCGACAAGGCACTCCATACTTTGTCGTAAAAATTCGCAGTAAAAATAAGCATCAATCAGCAGTTGTTTCTGGCAAAAGCCAACACTATAAACTAGTCTTCAATATTTAGTCTGTGAGTTATTTTCATTGAAAGTATCGATCAGTAAATTCCCTGCAAATAAACTAAAGATTTATTTAATCGTTTCACACTTTCTTTGACGCGGCGATTTGATGTGCTTGCAGGGACGCTTTCCGTCGAGGCAGCGGGGAAGTGGGACTACACCAGTAAGTATCAGCTCATGGATCAGTGCAAGCTTGTCTTATCATTTCATCTATACAGATATTAAAACTAAATACTAGAGCTATTTTAGTTTTAGAACAAAACGCACTCAACAAAACTCACACTACAATAATACAAAATTATACAATGCACTACCCAAAAGCATCCAAAATATAACAAAACACACAATTTTTAGGCATCAGGTGAAACTATTTCTAACAAACAAGGCATATTATTCTGTATAGAAGAATTTCTGCAAGACAAAACCTAAAAAGTAAAAACCTAAAACTGAAATAGTCTATTATATATTATATATTTTAATATCAAATTTTTCTATTAGAGGTACTAGAAACTACCATTTATTCTACTGACTTATGACTTAGAATTATAATTATTAATTAAAATCATCTAGGTAAAATATCTTTGATAATATAACTTCCAAATACCCAAATAAAGTGTCATGCTCAGCTTGTGTGTTTACATGCTTACTCTGTAAAATGTATCACCTTGTAAAATGGAAAATAAACTGAAACTGAAACTGAACTACACATTTTCAAAAATTTAATTGAATTACAGTAGCTAAACTCTTGAATATAACCATACAATGTATATAGTTTGACGGCATTAAACGATGTGAGCTAGCTTGACATTCAATTTTGACAAATCGAATCAGAGAGTTTATAACAGACGCTCAGTTACAATGTAGAACATTGTATGCAATTTAGGTGTTGCAAAAATCGAAATGTAGTTTATTTCCTACTCCTTCCAGTTACATAATAGAAACCTTATACAGCTATTGTGTACGTTACACCAGTATGAAGTATATCGTCCAATTCCAATAAAATTAATATGCATTATGCTGGCTTTCCATGCTCCGTTATCTTCCGTCAACGTCCGACACCGTCCGACGAAAACGACCACGTGACCCGTCTCGACCAATCAGAGCCATCCCCAAAAATCTCGGACGGCAAGGGATTGGTCGAGACGGGTCACGTGGTCGTTTTCGTCGGACGGTGTCGGACGTTGACGGAAGATGACGGATCTTGGAAAGCCAGCTTTACATGTGGCATTTGTCTAGACTTTAAATGGACACTCATTCAGATGTGACTCAAACACATTATTATATTTCTCTGCCAGATAACGGAAAAAAGCAAGATGATAATACTTGATCAATCGAAGTGTAATCAACTTTTAACTTCGGTCCTTCCTAGCCAGATCAATTAGCGCTTTTTTTCAGAAGAAATGGTTCAACTCCAAATATTATAAATTGCATTTGCAAGCCTCGTTCAAGAATTCAAACTTCGTTCCAAAAAAATGTTTACGATATTCCAAGCAGGTATGTGTATGCAAACAGCAGCGCGATTGTATAATTCTCATATGGGATGTCCACGCACATCTTTTGCTTCCAGCCAATTGTGGAAAGGGACTGCATTCGATTTTTATATCTGACGAAATAATAACATACTATTTCGTCTAAGAATTGGATAGTGAAAGATGTGAGTTCTACGTCTCAAAATGAAAGTTACACATGAAATTTAAGAAAACAAATAATCAATAATCATGTAGGTACTTCTGTTAGTGTTATCTTCGGCATTTATATAATTAGAATATGAATATTTCATTGATCATTGGTATGCGAATTAAGATATTGAAGTTTGTTCTAGGTACTTCAAAATTCAAGATAAACTTCTGTGTTTATTTGTTTTCTGCACAAGAAGTTTAGTCAATGAATCCAAGTGAATTTGCTATCTAGGAATGAGATGATTATCTATACTACGAGTATTCGCCGCCGCTGATAATATTGTGATTTCAATGAGCGGAGGCATTCTATTACACTTACATCGCTACCCACTTTAAATCAGTGCAGTCATCTCCCTCGAGGCATAAAAGTGATTGAGGATATGTCCATTAGTATCAGTTTGTAGTCAGGGCAGTAAAATTCACATCAAGTCAGCTGGGTCCGGCCTGGTCCGGGGTTGGTCAGGTCATGTCTTGCAGACGTTAGGATGTCTGTTTTGCATTACAAAGAATAAGACGCGTCGAGAGTTGAAAATAGGAAATGTATAATAAAACATTTTAGTGTCCAGAGTTTTAGTGATCTTATTTTTGCACCCGAGGGTGAAATTTTACGAGAATTAAGTCGAATAAAAACAGTCAACACCTATAACATATATAATTTAGCGGCCAAGAGTATTCACCGCTGCCAATCTGTCACTCAAAGTTAATTATTTTGTCAGATGCGTATAAAAGCTCTACTCAAAGCTCTGCTACGGCAAATTGAACGATGCTTCTGAAATATGTTGGCAATCTATTTTCTCTTGTTTTAAATCGTGTTGGATGAAGAATGCAAATAAATCTAAATTTACAAAATTTTCCTAAAAATGAAAGAGCAAATTTACGCACGTTTAAAACTCCTCTTTCTATGAAATTTACGGGCGTTAAAATTTGAAAGAATAATATTGTAAAACTGTGCTCGTGTCATGGATTTTTGCTCGTACACACAACAAACAAACTTCAAGATTATTTTAAAGATTAGCCCTCACTTCTTATGAATAGATAAAGAGAATTCAATGAATCAAGAGATTAATAAGATCTCTTGTTAAAACAAAATAAAATTGCACTAATTCTTACGCTATCACATTTTTAATTTAGAATCTTTCTGAATTAATTATAATAAATTATGCTAATAAGAAGTATAGTATGATTCCTTTTTTTTATATATATATTATATATATATATATATATATATAAAGATAGGTGGATATATTCTAGTTATAGGTGGATACCATCCACCCCATGACCTTATATTAGATACCATGGCATTGATAAAATAAAATAAAACTAATATTGGTTACTTTACGTGTGATCGGGAGTGATTATTCTGTCCAAAGTATTTGCTTCCATTGGATTTATAATGAGTGTACTTAAGTAAGGTTTCCAAGGGCGGAATTTTGACGCGTTGCGGGAAATATTTCGCGACGGATTTGTTCCGCGGAAGTATCCCGTTTCCAAGCGCGAATTTTTCTCCGCCTAGTTTGTAGTGGTACCTAGCGGCCAAATTAGGCAGCGCTGAAATAAGTCGATCTATCGAGATCGAGATCTTAAAATCGTTAAGACAAGGATTGTCCTGGACCACTTAAATAAAATATTCTGGATCATATTCCATGATAAGTACATATTTTATTAATAAACAAATATAAACTTGACAACACATGTCACTACCTGACGGCAGACAACATATTTGATTTATATCGAATATCGATATCGAAAGTCGACTGGAAAACGGAAACTATAACACCACGAACCTGGCGGTAATCGTGAGAAAACTACCAGCTTCCGGTGCGCGGAACGAATTTCGTCCCGCTAAAGTAGAAGTAGATTCAACATTCTCGGCGGCGACTTCGCCGCTGGGTTTCTGGCTTGTGATTGGTCAAAGTCGGCCATTATGCGGAATTTCTCCCGCAACGCGGCGAAATTCCGCCCTTGGAAACCTTACTTTACGGTTTTGTGGCAATCTTCCCAGTTTCTGAAGAACATTTGAACGCTTCTGTGATCCTTCAATTGATTATAAGTATTAACGGAATTTCGGTTAGATCTTGGTAAGATACCGGTGCTGCACGCTTATCAACGCGTTACACCGAGCTTTTGCTAGTAGTAGATTATGGTCGTAAGGTGATGATGATGATGAAGAACAGGTCAGGATGGGTGGTGGGAAGGAGGCAGTCAAGGCTAATTAGTAGGGAACCTTTGCCTCGCGACTGAGGGAAACCACAAACAACTTCAATCAGAACGGACGGATTTCAGTTCAAAAGTACGACTACGTGAATTAGATCAAATATTTTTATCAATTTCGTCTCAACTGTGCTATATTTAAAATAGAAAAGCGAATAAAAAAATTATAATCTTTACTTCAATCAGCCTGTATTTTGCAAGGTTAGGTCTTGTCAAATCCAATGGCAATCACATCTTCACTTGTTTTGATTATAACAAGGACAACATATAGTTTGTATGATTCTGTCAGCTTTATACCTACGTCATTTACAGTCAATAAAAAAGAAGCGAAACGCGCTTTACCTATGTGAAACCGGCTTTACAGTTCTGCTTTTGTTTACATCGGCCATCTTAACTGGCCTGGTGGCTGGTGGATGTCAGCCGGCTGAACATTCAGTCAACAACCGTCATGTAGCAGGCAGTGAAATCGGAACGCCGCGCGACAATGAGTGGATGAGACGGTCGTCATACCCGCAGACACCCGCGCGAAGTTGTCTTATGGAGAATTTAGCATGGACGATCGAACATGGATACAATTCTTGGATTGGATATCGAATTTTAAAATGATGTTTTCTGAAATACTACTTTTCCAGATAACATCAGATTTCCAGCTTCATTTTGAAGTTTCGAATAATATTATAAATCCCCTAACTAAATGTAAAATTACAAGGAAAGTGATAGCCTCTCCTTTCGGCTCTTTTGGCACGCAGCTCTGTTTTTGTTTGTTTGTTGTCTTGTTTGTTTGTTTTCCAGTTGATGCCGGTATTCACGTCACAGCGTTTGCCCCGATTGATCTTAAATTTTGCACACGTAATTACCTGACGAACTCAGCAGCTTGCTGACTGAAAATGTTTTGAAATCCGTTAATTGGTTCATGAACTTTTAACCCCTCCTATGGTTCAAGTAAAAAAAAAAAATATTATTCTTTTTCAATTTTACAAGGTCATTCAGACCAACATTTTATCAAATTTTACCTACAAGGTTTCAGCCAAATCTTTTCATTGGTTATATTAAAAAATCTCACGATTGGTCGAAAATCAAAAAGTTCTGTGATCAAAACCGACATTATTCCAAAATATGTAATTCACGGCACATGGATCTGTTATTCAATTATTCCAAAGTGTATATAATAAGGAATTTGGAAAGTTGCAAAAAATTATTGAGCGAGCGTAGCGAGCGTCCTATGGTACTCTTTTTTTTATTATTATTATTATTATTATTAAGTCTATATTCTCAACAGAACCGAGGCTCCACTAGTGAGAATGTAATATAGACAGGGGCGAAGCGTCAGGGGAGATAGGGGAGACACTGTCTCCCCTGTTAAAATGATATAATGTTCTAATATATATTTCATTAACCTGAAATTATTGTAATTGTTTTATTTTCATTTGATATATCAATTAGTGTTTGATTTAAACTCATTGAGTGTCATTTGAAAATCGTGTTCAATTTGGCGCTGTTATGAAGCTTGGCTCAGCCCGCGCAATTCCAATCGGGTATCCCAATAGCATGGGAGACTTTCTCAGATACGTCTACTCGTTTATCTCTCATCCTTCTTCCACTCGTTGTTTCCAGCTTTGGATGTTTTCTTTCTCTCTCGCACTCGCAAGTCAAAGGCGCGATCCTATACCGCATGTGGGTAGTCTGTTTGCTAATATAGTGAAATAAAAGACATGTCTACTGTGCTATTTTAGTCCAGTAGCCACGCCACAGTACCAAGCGATTCATTTCGACTGTACTCGTCACACACCGACACGAAATTCACTCACTCACACATACACGCATTTAAAGCCCATGCGCGGCAACACATAATTCTCAGAATAGCAGTAAACTATAAAATCTGTGTTGACATCTGAGTTGACATAAAACTAATTCTTCACCCAATGAAATTACCTACGTTGTACACAATCATGCAATTTTTAATTATAGATTATTGTGATTATTGCGTTGAATTGTGTCTCCCCAATGTTGGGATGCGCGCCTCGCCACTGAATATAGAGAAGGGAGGAGAGGAAACCCGGTACCGGCATGTAGCCTACTCCTGACGAAAGATACCAAGGGGACCAACGGCTTAACGTCCCTTCCGAAGGACGGTGTAACATTCACAGCACGAGCCTCCACAACCCGCGCCGTCGAGAGACTGATAACAGGTGGAGGGAGGTCGTCACACTGACCCCCAAACACCCCAGTCTCTCTGACCCAATGGCAGCAACCTGGCAAGGCAGAGTTGAATGGTCACCCATCCAATCGCTGACCGCGCTCAATGTTGCTTAACCTCGGTGATCTAACGAGAACCGAGGTATCCAACACACCAGCCGTTGGGTTTATTCTTGTGACACTTTGTGTGTTTTTTTATTTGTTTTTTTGCCTGAACTGCCCAGGTCACACCGTACAAGTACAACCAATTACTCCACTGCAAGGAATACAGGAATTCGGTGGCAGGAATACAGATATACAGTTTAGGATATGATGCATACTACTTACTCTAACTTTCAAGACCGAAAAAACACTCCTATGATGGTCTGAATAAGAAGAGCAAGGTCAGGTATATTGTACTTTGTAAATCATTTAAAATCACGATAGTTATGTTTGTTTCGGTCTTGTAACCCACGTTCCATAGATAAGTGACTCATGGCTCGCTCTGTGCATACATGAAAGAAGAAAGCAGTGCCATCTGTTGACTGAGTGATTGATCTGCAGATCCTGACCACTGGGATGGCATGTGTCAAACCGGTAAACATCAGTCGCCCATCGATCTGGACTCGTCGAAATCTGTCACCGTCCGCTACGAGGAGTTAGCGTTCATCAACTACGAGGAACAATTAGACATGCAAATTATAAACAACGGACACACAGGTAAAACATTGACGTGTGTGTTGTTTGTTTATGTATGACAGCTTCATCAACTATTTTATAATGACATTGATTTCAAAAGCGGTTTGCTCTAACTGTTCTAATACTAAAGCCGAGCGTACACGGTTCGTTCCAATGTAACTCGATGAATTGAATGAAACATTCGTTGAAATCGTTGAATCGTGTAAACTAGGCTGTATAATTTTATACTTAGGAAAATTGAAATTTTGGTGTTAGATACATAATAGCCTAATAGGGCACTAGCCAAACTATCTCCCGCTAGGGTGCTGCCATCGGTTTTGTGACAAGTGTGAAGTAAGCTGTTCGTACCACTCAAAATTAAAATTCGCGAAACTTTATTTTGACATGCGTAAGAAGATGTACTTACTGTTTAGATACATAGATTTTTTACTCTAGTATAATAAAATGTGTAAAAATAAGAAGATAGTGCAATATCTAAAGCAAATTCTAGTTCAATCTGAAGCGACACCCTCTCAATTGTTTTAATTGAAAGTTACAAAATTCCATTAAGCAGTGAGTCATTTCAAGAGAGCACTGGAAACAAAAATAATTCTGTGAGCTGTCATTATATGATCAAAATATCATTATTACACTATCATTTCTAATAATTATCCACTCTTTCGGTAAATAACCAATTATCAACATTAATTCTTATAATATAACATGAAAATACAGACTGTGGGGTAAGATACGTTGATTTGAAAAGCACAGCCTCGACGCTAGCGCCAAAGTGGCCGATCCTGTCGTCAGCTAGCTTGGCTTCGCCCCATAGGTATGGTACAGCCAGCCTGAATTACATCGGGTAAAATTTGTTTTCATTTTAATCAAAACACATTATTTAACAAATGAGAGCACATCAACAGGACAAAACAATATAGCTGAATTTAAGAAAATTAAGAAAATAATTGGAGTGAAAAGTATTATTCTCGGTATTATTGTAATTCCTTTATAGTACGGACTATTGTAAAGTGCAAAATATAAATATTTCAGCATTTATGTAAAACATATTTAATGTAGGTAGTAGTTATAAATACCACAAGAACTAGTACACCTAATTTACCAGTTTGATCTAGATTAAAAAAATGATCCGTGTAATTCAGAATTAAATTTTTGAAGTTAATTTTGGTGAATGATTACATCAAAGCTATCTTTACGTCTTAATCTCTCTTCATGCACACTTTTATCATTTGCACATAAATTTAAGACGCGTGGAGATAAACCAAATAATTATTTATGATACACAAACCAAACTTGACTTGTTAATTCTTTTACATTTGAGCGTAAACCTGTCCTTTTGCAGTTCAATATAACATCGACCATCCAAAAGCAACAATACTGGCCAGTGGCGGACTGCCAGGCATCTACTATTTTGCTCAGATGCACTTCCATTGGGGTTCAGAGCACACTGTTGTCGGTCAAAGGTCAGTATTGCTTAGTAGCTGTGTGGTCGGGTGCATGAACGAGACAAGTATAGTTGCTCGGTGTGATCGGTGCCTGTTGCTACTGCGTGCTAACGATCCACTGGTGTTTATTCATTGTGTTGTATTTTACACGGTTCTTTTATAGTCGCAGAGTCTAAAGCCAATTAAAAGACCTTAGAGTATTTTATATCGTTGGATTCAGAAAAAATAACTGTGTAACAGACCAAAAGTCTACCAAAATCAAAATAGTGCTAATGATAATAATTTGTGAATTAGTAAATAAGAAAATTAAACATACCATATTCGATGTATTTACCTTATTCTGTGATAATCGCATTCAATTGTTTTTTACTAATTGACCAATCAGAGGCAGCCACTCTGTTTTGATTTTGGTAGACTTTTGGTCTGTTATACAGTTATTTTTTGATATGTTACAGAAGATTGTATTCCTAATCAAATGACACCAAAAGCACGTATGTAGCTCTTCGGATGCGACAACAGCAGCCATTTTACGCCGCGTGCCGCTATGATACCATTATGGGTACTTGGTACTTTAGAGCATATTTTACCTTGGTACAAATTGTTAATTTTCTAATATTTTTTTTCTGAACTCCACTTGAAAATAGCTTTCATTCGATACCATACTCAATGTATTTATACCACTCTGTAAATTAATAATCGCATTCAATTGTTTTTCACTAATTGAACAATCAGAGGCAGCCACCCTGTTTTGATTTTGGTGGTCTTTTGATATGTTATACAGTTATTTTTTCTGAATCTAACGATATTAAATACTCTAATGTATAATAATGCAAGTGGGGGGTCAAACCCTTTAGACTCTGGACTATTATTGAGGGTATATCCATCCTCACTAAAAATTCACTGTGATATGCCATGCCCATAGGCAATAGGCACCGAGTGTTCGCCACGAGTGAGAGAAATTAGCAACATTTGTGGGAAGATCGTCAACTGTTTCATTTCTCATTGGCCGTGACCTAGCAACCGATCAGATGTCAACAAATGTACTCAAAATATTTCGGAATCAGAACTTAGTCGCGCAAATTAATATTGTGATCAGATTCAGTGAAATTGTGAACACTTTGTTGTTAATATTTTGTAGGCGAATAAACATTAGATAAACTTGTGTAAATTTTAAGAATTGATAATGCGTAATATGTGCAGCAACATAACATATAACTGCAGCGACTTGGACGCCTTGCCAAAAGGTAAGCTTCCTTCCCACAGATTAGGTGGCTCTGTCTGTACTTTTGCAGTGCCATCTGTTGTCTAAACACGCTGCCTATTAATTATTCTCTTAAAATTCCGTTCAAATGAGAATGCAGTCCCCCCCCCCCCCCCCCCCCTCTTCAAAATATATCGTTACGTGTCCAGATTTACAGTATGAAATACTTGTGAGCATACTCTTAAAATAAGTTCAACATAATTTTGAAATTTTTAAAATGTATACAAAAATAGCATTTGTGTTAAATATACATTCGGAAAAAAATAACACCGTCTCAAATGGGTTAAATATGTTTACACAACACGGTCTATTTCTTTCAGACTGCCCCTTGAGGCACACTTGGTCCATTACAAGAGAGAGTACTTAGGGATCGGAGAAGCAGTGGATCATGTGAACGGTCTTGCAGTGATCGGAATCATGTTCAAGGTAGGTTCCCCATCACGTCATGGTGACGACTGACGACTTGATCCCATGTCGATGACACAGCGATGACGTCATCACATGATTGCAGGAGGATGCTGCGAACAACTCGAAGCTTGAGCCTCTCATCTCGACGCTGGAGCAAGTGAACGGCGTCGTCAATAAAGAGTTCCCAGTCACTCTGGTTCCGGACGACCTGTTCCCCGAGGACTTGGGCAAGTTCTACAGATACCAGGGTTCGTTGACGACGCCCTCGTGCGCCGAGAGCGTCGTCTGGACGGTGCTTGGCAACTATGTGCCTATCTCCAAGTATCAGGTGTGTTTACCGTAGAAATTAATGGACCGAGCGAAGCGAGCGACTCCTTTGACGCTTTTGCCAAGGATATATCTGTATTTTTCTGCACCGTTTCTGCTATCGAGCTGAAGTTTTGCACTCATGTAACGACCACCTAGATGGTGTGCAGACTGAAATTTTAACAAAATCCTGATAGGTTTAATTTAAAACTAGAGAAATGAGTATAGGATTAAAAGAGGAGACATGTTGGAAAAGAGACATCTGTTATAACTCAGAACCAACATCGAGAACGATTCAATTGTTTCGTGTACCTACTTAAAAATGCGAATAATAAATAAAATAAATTGAAAAATAAATTTAAAAGTATTGGAACTTTTCCAGTGCAGGGGGACTGTCTTTCATGTGATTAAATTATGTCAAAGAATGTGTGTGTTTCTAAAAAGGAGACAGTAGATCAGCCAGTCATTGAGATATTTTTGGAAATTTCAACAGATTTTCAAAGTCAAGAATTTATGTCATTCAAAAATGTCTATAAGAACACTTCTGATTTTCTTGAAATCCCACTGACTGACGTTCTCGCTAAATAATTATTTTCGAACGATATCAGATAATGTTCTTCTAATGATAATCTTCTTCTCTCAGTACAAACGCTTCCAAGCCATCCGCGTTGAGAACGGACCAATGGGAAACAACTACCGACCGACGCAGCGTCTGAACGGGCGCCCTGTGTTCTTGACCTTGAACGCCGGAATCGACGCCGGCGCCTTTAGCATCACTCCTGTGACGCCGCTATTAGCCGGCTCTTTGCTTGCCGTCTACTCGCACTTCTACCTCTAGTTCACCAACTTGTCACCGGCCTGTGACAGCGCATTTCTCAGCAAATTAGTTGCGAATTGTCCCGAGAGCGGGTATGTTAATATCATTATAAATAAGCAATATTAATTTAGTTTATATTATGTTAATGTGAAATTGAAACCAAATAACCGCAATAATGTGATTTGTGTATAACAACTAATGTGATATTTATTGTTGTGTAGGTACTATGTTGCTGCTAATATGTACTTGAATTCTGAAAGCAATAAACTGCTTGTCACGATGAGGATCTCTTACTTCCACCCTATTACTCACTATTTACTCCACTCTTTCCTTAAACCATTCCTCCGCCCTTCTCTCCACACTTTCACATCTATTCAAATTCTTGGATTCAAACTACATCGAGTTGGAAGAACGTTACACATGGAGTATCGAACATCATGGCTCTCGACGAGCAAAGTATTTTGGGAGAATTATGGGCTTGTCAACCCAAATAAATACATTAATAATAGTGACCCAAAGCTATTACACTGATCCTACTATCAGTGCCTTTTTGAAGAGCATGAAGAATGCACAATATGAAACAAATATCTCTGGTTGCTATGGCAACAGATTGACGTTTTGTTTATTGCCGTGAATTTGATGTCAAGTGAAAACAAAAGAATATGAATATAATCCTAGCATAAAAAGTAAGTTATTGGAGCTACGTTTAATATAAAATGCGAAACCATTTAATTTTAAACTATTAGTCTATTACATTCACTCTGAACTCAAGAGTTTGGGATTATATTGAGAAAATAAATGTCAGTCAGAGTCAAGACTTTTAAAAACAACAAGAGTTGACTGCCATCTCTCCAAATCTGGGTCGCCATTTTTTAAAAGCAGGCTCGATGCTAGCGATTCTGGTGAGAGCAATCGCTACCAGAGCAATCGCTTTGTTCACTGGGGCAGTGAACAAAAGCCCAGCCCCAGGGCGCGCCAAAGATAGGACGATAATTTTGTCCGCCGTAAGCGCCACGAGCGTTTTCAGGGCAAAGTGTTTCATCTTTACTGAAATTCTTTGGTTTCAGTATCTTTGGAATTATACAACAGCTGGTTTGTTGACAGCTTGACAGCTGACAGTTCAAACCTGTGTAGTTAAAAATAGTCGATCAAAAGTAATTCCACGCCTAATAAATAAGCATTTAAAGTTCCATTGATACCCTTAAGTCATTGGAAATAATCAGTGTGAGTACAAGGAAATGTGTGGTTCTTAGAGTGAAGCCGCCATTTTTCACATGAAAGTCACCGCCGCCTATAGTTGACATACAAACAGCCCGCTAAACTTACGAACTTGCTTTTGCCCTCAAAAAGATTGTGCTGCCATCTGCTGGTTGTTTCGCTTTGCACATGCCCTTTTTTCAAATTATTTGATTTGTCACGTACACCCACCTCCAAGTGTTCCTACCGTTTTATACATTGTGCTCTTATGAGAAAGACAGTACGAACACTTGGAGGTGGGTGTACCTACCTACTCTACTTATCAATGGTAATAATCTCCAATGAATTTGAGAAATGTTTGGGAGTATTTTGATATTGTTATTGATAATTGTGATGGCTGTGAAATAGGTACACATTAGTCTCAGAACTGATAGGGACATTTCCTAAGTAGGGGAAGGGGAACATTTTGAAATCAAGAGAAACAAGAATATAGAAATATTACAAAATGTCGGAGAAATAATATTATGAGAACAATCTAATTATTATAGAGTTAAAATCAAGTCATTTTGCTGTAATTGTAAAGAAATGTTTAAAGTTCCCAAATATCAAATCGCCGAATATTGTAGTCCAGAACGCATGAAAATGACCCAAATACACTTTCAAAATTCAAAATCTTCCCGGGCCTGTGCGGACCGGACCCGCGGGAAATATTTGTACAAATTATCTTAATCTTGTTATTTGTTGAGCGAGCGAAGCGAGCGTCTCCTTTTGGCTCTTTTGGCACGGACCTCTGTTTTTTTTGTGTTTGTTTTTGTTTTTTTGTTTGTCTGTCGTCTGCTTGTATACAGGTCACACCGTTTATTCGATCGAGCTGAAATTTTGCACACATGTCCATACCAAATATGAGATTTGCAGACCCTAATTTTTTTGAAATCCCCTGATTGGTTCAAATTTTAAAAAATGTATCTTTCGATTGGTTGGTCCAATCATTTTGAAATTTAGCAAAGTCATTGCTACCAACATTGTACCCAATCATAATAAATTTCAGCCAAATCCTCTCATTGGTTCAAATTTGAAACCATTTTTCCGTTGATTTTTGTAATTTAAACTAGAACCGATTGACCGACCAAAATAAAATTTCGCATGGTCATTGGTGCCAACGTTTAAGGTATTTTTGCCAATTTTCAGTCTAATCTGTAGTTATTTTCAAAAGTTTTTGTCATTTTAGGGACGTTGTATTCCATAATCTTGAAATATTTACTACATTTTCATCCCGGCCTTCTTTAAGCTTTGCTCCAAGGCCTGTAGAGCAGCCAAGCGGTCCACAATTTACAGTAAAACTAGCGCATATCAAAACGGATGCAGTACGAAGGCCAAATATTCCAATTGGTTTAAGTATAAATAATATCTTCTGATTGGTCGACAATCAAAATGTTCCGAGTAAGTTCAAATTTTGCATGGTGATCAAGACCAACATAATCTAAAATTTTACACAATATGTTAAGCCCAATCAGTCAAGTATTAATTGTCATTTTACGAACATTTTATGGGTTGTCAAAAGCTGGAAAAAGTATGTTGGAAAGTCACGACACAATGGATCTGATATTCTTCCAGAGTGTTTATATGGAGAATGGAAAGTTGAAGAGAAAATCGTCTGGTGCCGTGTCGTTTATCGTGACTGGGAATGTTGCATGTTCTGTGCTCGCTCATCAACGCGTTACTCAGAGCGTTTTCCTAGTAGTTACATTACTTTGTTGAGTCCTTACTCTAATCCAACTATTACATTACGCAGCTGTAGTGTTGGCGCGCCTGCGCTAGGTCTTTAGAAGGCGCTGGAGTTCTATCATCAAGATGGCGACCAGCCTCGTTACTATGTATTTACCGTCATAATAAACACGCTATAAAAGTATATTGTTGTACGTGTATTCCTTACCAGTGATCACGTTGAGGAGTAACACCACATGGTGTCAGCGGTGGGATAAAACTCGCGTCAAGATTTCAATCGGTTCACGTATATTTTGTCTAAAATAAGTGACGATGGCTGGCGGAAAAGACGGAAGGGAGCAACAAGCATCTACGCACCAGAGTTCAGCGGGATCGCAAAGCAGCAGTGGTACCAACTCAGATATGACCGCGCGTGAAAGTCACTATGGTTCTTACCAACTTCAACCTCCGTCACATTTCGATTTCTCGGAACCAATGTCATGGCCAAAATGGATTCGTCGTTACGACAGGTTTCGAATTTCGACAGGATTGGATACAGAACCACAAGTAAAGCAAGTTCACAGTTTAATTTATTGCATGGGTGATGATGCAGAAGACATTCTAGCATCACTGCAATTATCAACAGATGAGGGAAATTGTTATGCAACTGTTGTAGACAGATTGCAGTCACACTTCATCAAGAGACGCAACGTGATTTTTGAAAGGGCCAAATTTCACCAACGTGTGCAAGAGCCTGAAGAATCAGCTGTAATGTTTATTACTGCGTTATATTCACTAGTGAAACACTGTGGATATGGTGAGCTACAAGAAGAGATGATCCGTGACAGGTTAGTGGTCGGATTAAGAGACGTCAAGCTGTCAGAATCATTACAAATGGATTCAGAGCTGACTTTACAAAAAGCTATTGACCGAATTCGTGTCAACGAAGACATCAAGGGGCAGCAGAAGGTTCTCCGAGGCTTCCAGTCAGACGGTCAAGCTAATGTCGATGCATTCAAGGGTGCAGTGAAGAAGAAAGAGTCATCAGCTGCTAAGAATGATCAAGGTCAGAAGTTTAATTATTCAAAGCATGCAAGTCAAGAGAAATGTGGTCGATGCGGTCGCGCGAGACATCCACTCAAGGATTGTCCGGCCAGGAATGTAAAATGCCGATCGTGCAACATTCAAGGACACTTCCAACAGCATTGTCGAAGCAGGAAGTCAGGTCAGTCAAATCTTCGAGAAGTTCAAGTCAATGCAAACCCAGATGAAGTCTTTCTAGGGGTAGTTGATACTTCAGAATACAATGAAGCATGGCACGTCACAGTGGCTGTTAACCACAAGCCTGTAAAGTTTAAAATTGACACAGGTGCGGACGTCACCGTAATTTCAGAAAGAGAATACAATGAGAATACATTCTCTACGCAGAAGCTGTTTCCTGCCACGAAGCGATTAATAGGACCAGGTCGAGCTGAGTTGCAGGTCAAAGGTCAGTTCCGAGCATCGATGAAATTCAGAGAGAAGACGTCGGTCCAGGATGTTTTCGTCGTAAGCAAGATGGATGACGCTTTGCTGGGTAGACCGGCAATTTGCAGTCTTAATCTCGTCAGCAAGGTCGCAGCTGTGCAGCTGACCGGGACAGCAAGTACACAAGATGTCAAGAAGACATTTCCTTCACTTTTTCAAGGGTTGGGGGAAATGCAAGGTGAATACAAGATAAGTTTACGTCCAGGTGCGGAGCCGTTTGCTATAGCAACGCCTCGTCGTGTAGCAATTCCTCTACTGCCGAAAGTTCGTGAAGAGCTGCAGAAGATGGAGAATTCAGGGGTCATCTCGAAAGTTGAGGAGCCTACTGAATGGTGTGCAGGTATGGTTGTAGTGCTCAAGAAGAGTGGCAATGTAAGGATTTGCGTTGACCTTACTCAGCTGAACCGAAGTGTCAAGCGAGAACAGCACATAATGCCTGCAATAGACGAGACTCTCGGACACTTGGGAGGTGCAAAAGTGTTTAGTAAACTAGATGCCAACAGTGGTTTCTGGCAAATAAAACTTGCAGAAGAGTCGCGTAAGCTTACTACGTTCATCACACCAGATGGGAGGTATTGTTTCAACCGTCTTCCGTTTGGTATCACGTCTGCACCGGAAGTCTATCAAAAGAAGATGTCCGAGTTACTCGCAGGATTACCAGGAGTTATCTGCCAGATGGATGATGTACTCATTTTCGGCAAGAACAAAAGTGAACATGACGTACGTCTTGCGTCAGTCCTGAAGAAAATCAGTGAAGCAGGAATCACTTTGAATGAATCGAAATGTACTTTCGGGGTAAATTCAGTAAAATTCCTAGGATACATTATCAGCGAGTCAGGAGTAAAAGTGGATCCAAAGAAGACATCCGCGATTGAAGAAATGAAAAATCCGCATGATGTTTCTGGTGTAAGAAGGTTGTTGGGGATGGCAAATCAGTTACTCAAGTTTGTGCCAAACCTGGCAGAAATCACGAAGCCAATTCGCGAACTGCTGAATAAATCCAATGAGTTCCAGTGGGGAGCCCAGCAAGACGCAGCCTTCAAGAAGATTAAGGAAAGTTTGTCCACAGCTCCTACATTGATGTTTTATGATGTAAATCAACCTGTTCGAATCACTAGCGACGCCTCGTCGTTTGGGCTAGGTGCAGTGATGGAGCAAACTGATCAAGAAGGTGAGTGGCATCCGGTTGCATACGCATCACGAGCACTTACTACAACTGAAACTAGATACGCACAGATTGAGAAAGAAGCTCTGGGGATCGTCTGGTCTTGTGAGAAGTTTCAGAACTTTCTGTTGGGTAAAGAGTTCCATGTCCAAACCGATCACTTACCACTTGTACCGATTTTCCAGCAGAAACCGCTGAGTGACTTGTCACCTAGACTGCTTCGTATGCGGCTTAGGCTAATGAAGTTTTCATTCACCATCGCACACGTTCCAGGCAAGTTTTTGTTCACAGCCGATACTTTGTCTAGAGAGCCAGTCGGCATGGCTTCCGTTGAGTGTGTTGCGCTCCAGGAAGAGATTGAGGAGTGTGTGAATCAAGTCATCAGCGAGCTTCCAGCGTCGGACGAGCGTTTAAAGGAGATTCAGTGTGAACAACAAGCCGATCACACCTGTGTTCAGGTGATTCAATATGTCAAGAATGGTTGGCCAAACAAGAACGATCTAGTACCAGCGTGCATGCCTTTCTACCAAGAACGAGGGGACATGACTGTTCAGCATGGACTTCTCATGAGAGGTAAAAGATTAGTAATACCTGTTTCTCTGCGAAGGTCTATTTTGCAGAAGATCCACGAGGGACACCTCGGCATAAACAAATGCAGGGAGCGCGCCAGAGAGTCTGTCTGGTGGCCGCAGATTGGACAACATATTCAAGATCTGGTTTCCAATTGCCAGAGCTGTATGCAGTTCCGAGAGAATCATGCCGAACCGTTGATGTCAACACCTCTGCCGGATCGACAGTGGCAGAAGGTCGGTATGGATCTTTTTGAGATAAGTGGAGTTCACTATCTGTTGATTGTTGACTACTACTCAAGGTTTCCAGAAGTTCTGTTGTTAAACCAGACAACCAGTAGTTTCGTAATTCAGCGAATCAAGTCTGTATTCGCAAGATTTGGTATTCCTGAGGTCGTCATGTCGGATAACGGTCCTCAATTCAGTTCAGAACTTTTTCGGGAGTTTGCACAGTCATGGGGTTTCCGTCATGTCACAAGCAGCCCGAAATTTCCCCAATCGAATGGTATGTCGGAGAGAATGGTGAAAACCATCAAGTCCATACTTCAGAAAGCAGGAGATCCGTACCTTGGTATTCTTGCCTATCGTACGACACCACTAGCTTCAGGCCGCAGTCCAGCTAAGCTTTTGATGGGACACGAGTTGCGTACAACTTTACCGTCAACGCCGGAGCGACTTCATTCACCAACCAAGGAAGAGGAGAAGTGGAGGCAGATTGAGTGCAACCTTAAGCGAAAGCAAAAAGTCAACTACGACCGTCGTCACCGTTCAACTGATCTTCCACCACTAGAAGTAGGTGACTCTGTTTTTATAACAGATCAGAAGAAGAATGGACAGGTGGTAAAAATAGAAGATTCGCCTAGATCGTATTGCATTTCCACTCCGCAAGGTATGGTCAGACGAAACCGTATGCATCTTCTAGCCAATCCAAACGTTGAGCAAGAAGCGAATGAACCGATGCCTGAAGATCATATCGTGAACAGCCCCGTTCCCAACTCACCCGAGAAGACTACGTCAACTCTGTGTACAAGGAGCGGTAGGAACATTTGCAAGCCCAAGAGATATTTGGAGTAATGTAGTGTAATACTTTGTAGTTTTATTTTCAGCATAGGTACATAGCATGTTTTTTGCAGTTATCATGACATTCATATATCAATACTAGTTATGTTCAAGAAACATGTTCTGATTAATTCCATTAATGTTCTTATCAAGTGTATCAACCAAATGCTATGTAATATCATAAGGAATGGTCTCTACCCGGAAAAAGGGGATGTAGTGTTGGCGCGCCTGCGCTAGGTCTTTAGAAGGCGCTGGAGTTCTATCATCAAGATGGCGACCAGCCTCGTTACTATGTATTTACCGTCATAATAAACACGCTATAAAAGTATATTGTTGTACGTGTATTCCTTACCAGTGATCACGTTGAGGAGTAACACCACAGCAGCATTCCGGTTCCCCGCATTATTAGCGAATAGCAATTTATGTGCTGAAAGATTTGATAAGTCGATGTTCCCTCTCTTTTTTTAATATCGTACCAACTTGGAGCAAAATAACGCCACACCCACCCACTCTACCTACACAAACTTGCTTCACACAATAATTTCACCTACCTTGCTACAGTACACGAGAAATATGTGATGGATGGTAAAATGAAAGTGAAGAACACGAATAAAGTTAAAACAGACAAATCAATTTTCATTGCTGGAGTGAAAGCTTATAATAAGTTATTGAAATAAGAAGTGTAAATAATGTGAGTAGTTTTAAATTTAAATTGAAAGAGTATATTTTGTCATGCAGGTTGAAGGAGTAGGGTATACATTTTAATTGTTAATTGTGACTTTGTATTTGTTATAACATGTATGTAGGTACTGTGTATGTGAAACTTCAGCTGATTGCAGCTAATAATAAATACAAATACAAATACAACGGTATTCGCCGGCACCTTTCTACAAAACAATAATAAATCAATAGGTAATACGTCCTATGATCTTCCCAATTCCAGTTTTTATAAAAAAAAAATCCATTTTACCTGCAGGCTGCAGGAATTCTGGTAAAATTCCAAGACAAAGAAAAGGGAATTAATTTGATGAGTAGGGAAATAAGGGTTTTAGTGTTTCCGAAACTGCAATCGCGCAGACGCACAGCACAGCACAGCGGCACAGCCTTCTTTAATCGTTTAATCTTTCGCTTGCGCACGCGCAGACGCAATACTTTTTCTTTTCTGTGGTTAGTGGACGGACCTTCTTCAGTGAACAGAGATTCCATTTTACTGGCACTGCATTTATTTTACACATTTACGATTGTATTGCACTTGCAGCAACTGTAATCAAGGTATGTATTCAACTAGCTAGAAGATCAAATAGAAAGTAAAGTAATTGCCGTAAAGTGGCTGTCAACTTTGCGTCGAAATCTTACGAGTTGTTTGTTGCCGCATGCACAAGTGGAGGTCTCCTAGGCAGGTTACCTTACATCTAGGTACCTACCTACTTACCTACTGTGTTTTATTTACTAAAATATAATATCCTACGCTTTTGCCAGTACAACCATTTTTGTAGCTCATTAGTCATTATTTATCACAAATTATCACACGGTTATTCAAAACACATCAGGCGTGAGTGAAATGGTGAGCACCTTCATTGCACAGTGCACCTCATACAAACCTCCCCAAAAAGAGATTCAAATCAAGATTTGAATCCCCAGTAATAGGTAAATTACTAATTCATTTGTTGGCAAATAGATAACTACCTGTAGTAGGTACCTACCTATACATTATTATTAAACTGCGAACACATAAAGCAAGTCTACCTACGATCAAATCAAGATGCAAAGTATGTAGTTGTCAAGGTCACACTTATGTCTTGAGTAGGCAGGGAAGAGTGGGGGCTAAATTTATATAAATGTTCAAAATTAATAAGACAGAAAAAAGGAAGTGGCTACAGTCACGGTACCCCGTGACAGCAGTGAAATGCAAAATGGCCGGCACGCTACCGTGACTGCAGTGTGCCGCTCGACCTAAACACTGCTGCCACAGGGGGGCGTGTTTAGTTCACGCTACCGTGACTGCAGTGAAAAATGACACCTAAACACTGCTGTCACGGGGGGCGTGCACACGCGCTGGCGTGAAAGCAGTGTTTAGCCCAAGCGGCCGTTTATTTCTTGTTTATTAATGAAAATTACATTTACGGCTGTATCTACACTATTTTTTACAAAAATTATAATAATGTATCTGAAGTGACAGAGGGGCGTGTTCGCGCTACGAGAATGCACATTAATGTCACTTTATCCACCAATAAATGACCCCAAAATATGCACAATATTGTAAATTTGTTGTTTTGTCTTAACAAACGACACTATTTCCGAAAAATGAAGTAATGTACTATCTACATTTCAAAAATAACACGAGGACATGAACACCTTGTGCTAGGTGCGTACGCCCACCCCTCCCCCCCGTGGAAGCAGTCAACGGACTGCTTTCACGCCCCCCCCCGTGACAGCAGTGTTTAGGTGTCATTTTTCACTGCTGTCACGGTAGCGTGAACTGCACACGCCCCCCGTGGCAGCAGTGTTTAGGTCGAGCGGCACACTGCAGTCACGGTAGCGTGAACCCAGTGCATCAGCTGCTGTCACGGGGGGCCCCCCGTGGCAGCAGTGTTTAGGTCGAGCGATACACTACAGTCACGCTACCGTGAACCCAGTGCATCAGCTGCTGTCACGGGACCCCGTGGCAGCAGAGGCGGCCCAGAAAAAAACAGACAAAGAGGGCTAGTTATTAAGCGAGCGGAGCGAGCGTCTCCACTTGACTCTTGCGGCACTTTCTCTGTGTGTGTGTGTTTGTTTGTTTGTTTTTTTGCTGGTTCAACCCAGGCCGCACCGGTCAACGTATCGATCTGAAATTTTGCACACACCTTCATCTCATACTAACTTAGACCTGTATAGTTTTTGAGAAAGATCCGTTCACAAATAAAAAAAAATCGCGTTTTCCCATATAAATAGCATTGTAGGTTCGAGGAGTCCGTTGCGGCCGCCCGATGCGCTCCATTCAAAACAACTCGGAAACAAGCAGCTGTCTATCTATTATTGTTTGAATACGTAACAATTATTTCTTTGCGGTTAGATAATAGTTAAAGCAATACATGCGAGGTTATACTTAGGGTTTATTCTATTATTTTGAAGATGTAGTTAATTGGTATCGGTATTTATTGTTTATGAGAGTTTTAACATGCAGTCTTACTTCCAATCTTTTCAAAGGCTGAGCAAATTATTTGTAGACCGATGAAATGTCTGCTTGATTGTAGAAATAGATTGGTTGGTTGATAATTGAAATTATGTTTATGAAATATTTATTTCATTTGTATCAGATACAATGTGTTAGGTTTGTGTTAGGTAAGCAATGCGCTAGAAGAAATAAGCTCTTTTATACGGAACGGCAAGTAACTGTTTGGATAATGTTTCTTAAATTATGTTTGCTCATATTAGCACTTAGATAATGGCCTATTTTGTGGTTTGAATCTCTGTATTTTTTATTTATAATAATTCCATAATACCTACGTACCGAAATACTGAAATAAATACACATGAGTGTGTATCATGTTGCAATGACTTTCAATAACTGTTGCAATAACTTGCAATGAGAAGCAAATTCAGCTATTTTTTATATAATTTAGTGGATCGTGCTTCTAGATTTCAGTTGTTTTAGGTATATTATTGCCGGCTTTTAAGGAATTATGGTTCGAGGTTTTGCACGTATCCGTGCTCGCTTATCAACGCGTTACACAGAGCGTTTTCCTAGTCTAATTATTTAATCACTTTCGGTACCTCTATAACCTTCCTTTCATGCCTACACAGTAGGGTCTGCGTAGGCCACTAGTTCTCGTCCATGGCCCAAATCTCATCCACTATTTTTCTACTTCATTTATTATCTCACAATTCTTACGACCTTATGATGAGCATTATAGTACTTCATAACGATCTATCCTAGAGGTATTTCTATTGGGTTATTTCTCTGTCGATATAAATCAATTGAAATTTGACAATGTTTTTGGAAGTGGTCTAGATTTGGGTTGTTCTTCAAAAACTCTGAAGAAAACTCATTTAGGTAAATCCAATCCGAAATCAGTCATGTTTAATGAAAACCTAGTTGTGATGTTTCACAGACAGTGAACTATAAATATTACCTTGTGTTTTGCGCTAAAGGTGGTCGAGAACTGATACGATGATTCTAGTCAAGAAATTATTGTGATCATTGTGCGTTAAACGTATGTACCTTCTACCTTTGCTTTCTCACAAATACCTATCTGATGGTTGCTCTGCTTTTTTGTAGAACCGAGAAATAATGTCGCTGAAGAAGATAATGGTGAAGAGCACTACGTCTCTGTCTATCAACGAACGGTGAGAAAACAACTAGGGTATCTGCCGCTGACGTTGTATGGAAAGTGGGCACCAGCAATTGCCATGCATGTTGATATGTGAAATATCTCCCCAGGCTTTATTCTAGTGCCTACTGGATATCATGACTAGATCTGAGTATAATTTCATTAGCCACATGGAATTATGCAGTAAGTTAGAGATTGAGTTAAAGATCTATGGGGGATGATGACTGATGTGACTATACCTCCCCAAGGTTCTGTTCAAGGTGTAAGTCCTAACTTAAGGTAGACAAGTAGCACACAAGTTGCAATGAAGTAAGGTAACTATTCTGTTTGAAAACAGATTGCCTTGTTAATTGCCAGGATGATATTGGTTCTAGTAGTCCATGTATCTAATTACATACAATGTCAAAGGTACATGCAGCATGACAGATGAATGAAGAGCAAAATCTTAAAATATTCTGATTGTCTGTACTACCTACAAGTTTACAACACATTCACAACCCAGATTTTAATATAATGGTGTGAATCAGAATCAGGAACCAACAAAATTATGTAAAACCATGAAATGAAAGAATAACTATGAGATACATAGATGATGCCACATGCCGTAAGATATTGTGCAACTTGACAACAAGGTATCTGGGGCTGTTTCTTGCATTTGACGTTGATCTGCAGAGATCATGAACGTGTGTCCAAGAGAAGAAGACCTCTGGGACATGTTGTCAGCGGAGAGGAACTGCCATCTCAAATTCACACCATATCTGGGCATGGAAAGCAGGCAATGCAATTGGAATAATGTTTGGAATGATACCAATTGGCAATGGCTAAGCGAGGCATGGTTTGGTTCCATATTTCATGGCAGGTATGGAGTGTGGAAAATGTAGCGATGTCACACATATCTTGTCATTTGAAAAAGAGCTGCTACGTACAATAGAATGAGTCTAGTACAAGCATAAAGAGCTTTGGATGTGTGACTCAATAGAATGACCAATAACCTACATTGCAAATTTGACTGCAAAGTGTGCTGAGTTCCAGCTTGTTCCAGAAAATGAATCAAAAGAATAGCATTAATACTAACAATTTTGCCATGCAACTAACTATTTGTAGAACTAATAAATCAAGTAATCCTGGCTTTTTTACAAGGAACTGGGTACGTACCTCCCTAGATGAAATGAAAGGATGTACGAAGGTACCGTTCCAGAACTTTAAAAAGTACATTTACCATGTGAAAAGATATCACATGCACCACTATGCTAGGAATGTAGAAGGAATATCAAGAGGTGTGTCATATAAATAGCATTATCCATGAAAGTGCTAAATGGCTAACAAATTAGCTTTGCAATCATAATAAGATGATTCATTGCAATTGCACCTAATGATGCAATGGGCTTAGTAAGTTGTCTCACAAACAACGAAAGATTCAGAGCCATCATTTGACATTCTCTTTTCAAGCCAGTTAAATTAACACTGGTCTAAGATGTACACATTCAAATGCATACATGGTAATAATATGTACCTAGCTTGCTACTTTGGGCCTGATATCCTATTTGCTGAACAGAACCAGGGTGAATTGATGTCGGTACGTTGATGCATACAGCCATGTGTAGACAGTAAATAGTGTAGGAACTAGTCTGTAGAGCATACTATCAGTATTATGGATTTAACTCTCTGTGAATTATGCTCTCATAAGAACACAAATGCCAGTTAATATGCAGTTCCTACACTATTATCAGTCTGGGCTTACATTGGTTGTGTACTAATGATTAAGAGTGGCAATGGAAGGTCAATCCATGGCGATGCCTAGAGGTGTAATGGTTGTGATGGCAAGAGAATAACCATGAAGGTTGGGTGGTTTTTTGGCGGCGCAGCTTTACCTACCTACGAAGAAATCCCGAACCAGCAGTGGCGCCAATACAAAGAATTCGTGCAGCAAATGTCGCGCAACAACAGGCTTCGGTCAAGAACAGACGTCTCGCGCAACAGATGGAGAGGAGACCAGCTGTTATGGCAGCTCTTAAAATAAAGCGAGTAAGTTACAAAATGCTCTTTTTTCAATAGACTAAATCTATTTTCAAGCACCCAAGTTTGTGTACTTCAATGCATGGCAATAATTGGATATAAAATTCTTTTATAGGGAAGACAGAACTGAAAAGTGCACTTTGAAGAACCGTGCACATCGCTTTCTTAACCTGACCTTTACCATAATTACGCTCTACTTTGTTCATGTAGTTCATTTTGAGGAGGTATTTTTCTTTTATCTTGCAGTTGCACAGTAGCAAACACAGTGTTACACATTTAAAAATAAAATATTGATGAAAATTGTACACACCTATTCTATTAATTTTAAAACTATTCGAGAAAATAAGGAACACAACTGACCTCTGGTGGATTTTGTGGTACTAGGTAAATGGCGGCTATCAAGGGCGCATTTGCATAAATATAAATACAAATAGTTGATATAGGTAGTTGTTTGTTATGGCCAAGAAAGTAAATTTATAGCTAAATATGAATTTCATTTGTTTTTTGTTTTTTCACTGCTTTATGGAAACACGAAATGTAAAAACAAACAAATTAATATGTGGACCTGATAGTAGCCATCTTGCCAGAAGTGGCTCCATCACGTATCACTTATTGTGGGAATAGGTACTATCATACTCGAGCAGTCTTTTAAAATATTTTTTATGGATTCATTTCGAAGTTGAACTACACATCCACTTTGAATTGATGAACTTTTAATATTAGTTTGAAATCAAAATTGGATCAAACTTCCAGACAGTGTTTCATTGCGCATAATAATTTCCCTAACCTCTGTACTAACCACATTTCGTATTCGTAACCTTTATTATTGTTTGTTCTGCAATATTAAATTCTAGTTTCAGGCAGGATTTCCCACCATGTTTCATAGTGCTATGTTATTGTGATGCTTAGGTACTTCATATCATATTAACTAATGGGACAATAATTTTGTAATTTGTAGAGAACTCTTCGCCAGCGCCTGGGTCAGACATTTGATGGAGCAGAAGGAGCCAGCGTCAAGGATCGTCTCACTCTCTACTCGCCTAACATTCGAGGTTCTTTCCGTGGCCGGGGACGCGGTCGCGGTGGATTCAGAGGACGTGGAGGGCGAGGGGGCCAATCTACAAATCGTAATCATCTATTTTTTTAAATATACCTAATTCAGTAGAGGTACTAATAGGACCTATAATATTTTGATTTATATCAACAACCCAATATCATTTCACTGCAAAGTGTGATGATAGGTACTCAAAGAAAAGAAATTATTTTGCCCTGAGATAATTCCAAATTTATCCAGAATAGGAATCCTGAAATAGTAGGCCTCTTCTACAGTCATGTTTGATATCAAATCTAGTGAGTTGAAGATGAACTAGTTCTTAGCCGCTTTTGTGTTTAAATTCCTTTTAAGTTTTACGTCTTGTTTCTTACAAACTAGGTACTTAACTTTTTTCTGTAGTTAATTTTGTGTATTTTTCTTTTACCTTGCAGTTGCACACACAAAAAACACAGTATTACAATTTAAAAATAGTGTTGAAAATTGTACACACATATTCAATTAATTTTAAATTGATACGATCGCACACGAGCAGTCCTTAAAATATTTTTTCCTGATTGTCTTTCTGAGGGAACGCATAAATATTTTTCCTTTTCATCTCAGGTCTTCTAAGTAGGTACCTACTATGTACCTGCGTGTACCCCCAAATTCCATCTTTTATTTGGTCATCCTATTCACCTCTTGAATCAGTACAAAACTGTTTAAAAATAAAAAAATTAAATCACGATTTATGATTTTTTCATGACGATTTTTTTATTTTACTAACTTGTTGCAAACAAGTTGTGTGCACAATGTAAACATTCTGCCTCTGGTAATGATCTCATGACTTACTATTCAGTTTGCTTTCCTACCTCTTTCTTACAATATGTTTTGGTTCCAGGACCCAATCAAATGGTTACACTGAATCGTAGCCCAGGTTTCGGTGCCGTGACCACTGTTTCAAGGTCAGTGCCACTAAGACGCGGTCTGGCAATGCAGGCTCGGGTACAACGCCCTTTCAGAGGAGGGAGAGGCATGACAAGAGGTGAGCCAACGTGACAGGTCAAGAGCGTTATTTACCTATACCTGCTGTGTAGTTCATAAACTTTCCCAAACTTAATTCAATTTCATTACCTACCTACAGGTTGTTTGTATCTTATTACAAAATCTGTAAACATTAGGAACAAATCTGATTTTTACCCCTTACAGGACAAGTGACCCTTTCTGTTGGGCTCCGAGGTCGAGGGTTCCGTGCATTACGCGGCGCAAGCCCTCGTGGTCAGTTCCGTGGTCGCAGCCAGTTCCGTGGGGTGCAGACGCCGCGCGGTTATAACCAGGTCGCTCGAGGACTGCATAGAGGTAATGTCATCACGCCCCGGGGCGGGCGTGGGGTTCCAAGGCGTGGGCGTGGAGTTCTTCAGGCTCGCGGTGTAGTCTTCCGAGGCCGAGGTGGGGTCCGGGGCCGAGGAGTGGCGGCCAGAGGGACCCGTGTAGGCCGTGGATTGACCAGAGGTAGAGGGCGACGTCAAAATCAACAACATCCAGTTTCCAAAGAAGAACTAGACCAGCAGTTGGACCAGTACATGTCATCAACTAGGACGCATCTCGACCGTGAAATGGACACCTACATGACAGATGCCCATTCGTCATTCCTGTAACAAATCAAATCACAGTCTGAATTCTTTATCTCATTTAAACATGGAATTATGAAGTAGAAATGACAATTAGGTACTGTACCTACTAGATTAGTTTCCTTGTAGTTATTTGATTTGAGTCATCGTTTGATGGTATAGTGGACCAAGAGAGTGTGTAGCCATTTCAGCAAATGCTATGAAAAATTTAACAACAGGGCTAGCTTTTAATCATAAGTGTTTTGACGCGTGTCCGGTTGTAAATATGTATCTCTCAACCACTGCATGTGTCCGGGAAAGGGTTGTTTTGTTGTGGTGCCAAATATCTTTCAATTCTGTTGGCTTTTAAAATTCAATGAAAGTTGTTTAAAATGGCAACAGTGTAGGTGGAAGGAAGGGGGGGGGGGGGGGGGAGTAGGTCATAAACGGGTTGTATCTTGTCAGATCTTTACTTCGAACAATACTGTTCGTCTCATGAAAGGAAAGACTACACACTCGCTGGGTCCACTTTACCTTTTATTTCGTGCACCAATTTATTTATCTTGCTTGAGCTTAGGTATTATTAATGATTTAAAGTACTGATAATTCTTGTTTTATGTAATGTAGCTCAGTCATGACTCATGACTAGAGCCAGTTTTAAATGGTTATGCGCGAATTCGTGAATTGTTCTGATTACACTATTTTTTTCTACTAAAATCCATTTCATTGTGTATAGATCCCAAATCTACCATTTTTACATCGCGAAAAAAAACGAAATCCAACCCTGATCGCGATATTCAACATTTTCCGCGAAATGACCACGAAATAAAGGGTTTCTATTAAAATTACTGCTTTTATCCCCCTAACAGGTCACACAACAACAAAAGAAACCAGTTTCTTTCCATGTGCTACTCACTCAACCCCCTCCCCCTCGCCAGACACTTTGCTACCCACCCTCAAAGTGAACCAGACCAGTCTAACTAGTTGATGATGCCTCCAGGCTGCTTTGTTTTGCGCCCCCATCTGTTCAAGGTCGACCGGTTTTCCCAACCCCCTTTCCACCCTCAACCAGTTGCAACTATTTATCAATAGTCTACTTACACAGAAGGATATTTTGGAACAATTACTGCACTGAAAATGGTTGGATTGGGAAAGAAAATATCTTGTCAAACTATACATTTTGCGTCATGAAATTTTAAACATGTATCATCTATACAGAGAAAATGTGGGTTGGGGAAAAGACAGTACAGAGCATTAAAGACGCCATTCTAGACAAGCCTATTTCAGTGCTAATAGTGCATGACCAATCCATTCCAATCCCTCCTCCAAAGTGGCATACATGTTTTTCATCAAATTATGGTTTCTGGGGGCTATTACAATGTGTTTTATAACCAATTTAATATCACCACAAAATCGCGAAATCCCTCTTCCAGAAAAAACACAAAAAACGAAATTGATGATTTTAAAAACGAATTTTAAGAAATAAAATCACCATTTAAAACTGGCTCTACTCATGACGAATGTTACCTCTTGAGACTTGGACCTACTGATAGGGAGGGAATACTTGGTTTTAGCTTCCGATCATTTGCCTGCACTAAATGATAATTCTTGAATCTCGGCTGCCTATCGCCACATCGAAAACTGTATTCAGCTTTACACATGCGAGTTAATTGTGATACATCATCCGTTTTTTTTTATTCAAATATGTAATATATAATAATGTCCAGTGCCTCAGTATACTCGTCGTTCGTTCTTCCTCCTCCTGTGAGCTGTCTGTTATCTGAGGAAAAATTGTAGTTCCTCAGATAACAGGCAGCTCACAGGAGGATAAGGAACAAACGACGAGTGTACAGACGGCTGTGGCCGTAACTAAGGGTGAGTCCGCGGTGTCGCATTCGCAATACAGGGCCTCGCCAAGAAGGGGGTGCCGAACAGCAATGTTGTTATATGAAACAATCTGTTATTTTTCAAATACAAAGAACAATATTTTTTAAGTGACTGAAACCATTGACGTACACTGGGGGTGGGGACATGCGACTGGCCAGTCATCTGTCGTCGATGTCTAGTGACAAACGGAACCGCCCCGTTCTTACGTACAGACCAAGGTCAAATTCTTCACTCGTCCGGCTGAGATCGTCTTACATTTGGAAAGATTGCACGGGAAGCTGACGCAGCACAACAATAAGCTTAATTCAGGCATATGTTATAAATATGAAGGCATATTGTAGCATTGAACAAAATTAATAATAATGTCTTTATATTGCCAGAATCGTGGTTTGTAGTGCGGCCTCAGACATCGGCGGAAGCATTCAGTGCTGCAGCTATAGCAGTCACGAGTCCCATACTGAGCGGTAGTCAATGCTGAAACAATGTTTGTTTTTCTTTTAATTTTTGACGGAATATATATTTTTTTTAGTACCTAAATCATTTTTAGATTATTGCTTGTTGCAGCACTGCCTACTTCAAATGGTGATTGGGATATTAATGGACCTATTAAGAGGGCAATGTTTTCACTAACATTGAAAACGTGATTAGCGCTGATAACCTCGCTGTTGAGCGCCATAAACCATAATATCTCTATCTAAACGTGATCATTTTAGTGCCTGAAATACAATTTTAAGGTGGCTGGATCGATTGAGGCATAGTCTCAGATCTTCATAATTTTTTGTGTATACTTATTTAGTTATTGATATTCATGCCATACACAATCCCTGAAAAAATTATACCTACACTTCTCGTGTCTAGTTTCTGAGATAATTTGAGTTTTCTCCCCTATGTTATCTTATGGCAGCCAAGTAAAATCGAGAAATTTTTAAGCTATAATGAAGTTTTAATTTTTTGTGCCCATAGATTTGATCAAAAATCTTTTTCCTTGTGGGTATATGGACGTACTATCAGGAAAAAATTTGAAAGCAATACCAACATGTGCTATTTTAAAAGTTATAACCAAATTTGCAATGATTTTCCTATACCTCCCGTGTTAAAGTTTTGTTCATTTTCAAAAAAACCTAAAATTGAAAACTCATTGGATGGAGTTGCAAACTACAGGACATTAAAAGAATCTTGTATGCCTACTTTAATATAGTTGAAATATTATAAAACATTTTTTGAACTTATACTTTCAAGACAAAATATTTTTGTATAGGTGTCGATCGATCCAACAATCCAACAAGTGCCCTATGGAGCTTGCTTTACTTCCAAATTGATGGGATATTTTACTCTGATATCATCAATGTTGAGACGGAGGGGGGAGAGGCAAAGTCAGGCTTGCACAGGTTGCTGAAATCCCAGTTACGGCTCTGATAATGTCTGTCGTTTTGATTAATATTTTTAATCATCTTCAGGAAAAATTGAAATGTAGAGATAACTGGTAATTTTAATATTATTATTTGAAATAAATAAGCGGGTTGAAATATCCCAGTGCCGCTTGTGTAATGTAATTTATGAATAGGTACCAAATTATTTAATTATCATATAAGTTTTGAAAGACTAATGTACTAGACTGCGTCATTTCTACTTCATAACTATGGACAGTCTTGCCAATTTTGGAGTCTTTACCAAGTTTATCCAAATGCGTCCTCTACTGTGTGTTACATAAATGTGTGCTTATAATAATTATTAACATAATAACTAACATACTATAGGTACTAACATGTAATTTGTTGGTTCCTTAGACATAATACCAACCCATAGTATATAGTACCTAATGAAAGTAGTACTACATTCTGTTTTGAATGGCCATTTACCTGTTGAACTCGTTGATCTGCTTTCACATTTGTTTTGAGAAACATATGGACTTGACTTAAAACATACGTATTGCAGAAAATTGCTAATTTTATAGAAAAAGCATGTTCTAATTTTTACCTTGACTTGTGTAAGATGTATAATGGAATAACTATAATAATAAGAGTTTCATAAAACTGACAGTATCTAGGTATATGAGACTATTCTTTATACTATATGTAGTGTACTAGGTAGGTAGGTACCTACTCTCATAGACCCAACAATTTTAACGAATATTACTTCGATTGAGAAAAGAGATACTAGTAAAGTAAGTAACTTGAGGAACCAAGTTTAGTTCCCCATATGATTAGGTAATAATATATTCATTGATTGTATATTATTATTATGTAGTTTTTTGCTAAAATGATGTATTCAGTCCAGTACATCCTACTATATTTTGAATTTCCAATTCTTGGTAGTTGGTGTTGATCAAGTAATGTTCTGCAATTTTTTCCCCTAAAATTTAGAGTGGGGGATATTTTAAGAAGTTGGGTTGGCAAAACGATATTCATGAAGATCAATGTTTTGTACATACTATGGTTAGTATACAGCAACATGTCAGTTGACTGTCAAAATGTTTCTTCTGTCAGTAATAATTTACTTTCTATTGAGCTTGATCTTGTAAACAAATTAAAATTGATTTTGTTTGACAAACCAGTGTCATTTATATACAACCCTATTGATTATGCCTTTGACCTACATTCACAATTTGTTCACAAATTTTGTTCCACACATAAGAAAGTCTTATTTGTAGGTATGAACCCAGGGCCCTGGGGTATGTCTCAAACTGGGGTAAGTGGGGTTATTTCAAAATATAAAGCAATTGTAGTTTTTAACAGTGGTGTAGTCAAGGGTATACGCCGTATTCCTAAAAAAGTATTTTCACTGGAAAGTATACCCAAAACCTTAGAAGGGGTATATGCCGTATACCTAAAAAATAGTGCTGAAGAGTGAAGATGTCGGGAATACTTAAAATTTTGTGGTGTTTTACGCCTAGTTTCATTTCATAAGCAAAAAGCTCAAAAAAGTTAATTTCAAAGTGTCAAAACACTATAAAAAAAGCCCTGCTTGGCAAGGTGTGCCATGCTCTCCACCACCCCAAAGAGTCAAATTGTAAAATATATTGAATATATTAACAAAATAATAATAATAATAATAATAATGTAATTTATTGAGCACATAAAATAGGTACATAATTGGTCTGTATTCAACAATCGAGTCGTTGATCTTCCATACATCCATCTCTTCTCTTCAGCTGCTTCACATCTTCACCATTTACCTACTTCTTCTTAATTCATAATAGTCATTAAAATTGTGCTTCAATATCAGTGGTAATATTGGAAGAACATCCAAGCATTTGCTTTTTAGCTGAGGGAAAACCACTGAAAAAACATTCTCAGCAGGATGTAATCTTGATTCTCGTCTTCCAATATCATTACTTCACGAATTCTCTTTCTTGAATGATAGCGAGTTTATCCTTAACGAGCGTCTTGAAAGCTTTTAAACTTAGGGTCTGCTCTTCTGTTGTTGTTGTGTTGTATGCTACTGAGGCTGAATAGGAAAAACAGTTCTTGAATTTTTTACTTCGATGAGTTCCAAAGTCTAGCTTATCTTTGGACCGCGTGTCTCGTAGGTGAATATCATGACGCTTTCTCAACTTATCATTTAAATACTTTGGCTCTCCCGTTCTCACGTTCCGTTCTTACGCCTCATAGCGTCTCAAAATTGATTTCACAGTGTCCAAAAACCAAAAACGCCCTGCGGGGCTGGGTGCCCCCCTCCCCCTTATTCTGAGGAATTTTTTTTTCCTTGCCTTGCCCCCCCCCCCCCCCCCCCCCCCCCCCCCCGGCAGAAATCCTGCGAATGCCCATGGTAAAGTTCGTTCACGATAAGAATATCACAGACGTTTTAGTCGATCACGTCGTTCATCCCAGTGAACACTAGGACGTACCTGGGACGTCCCCAGGACAGACTACTTACTTAGGTAGGACATCCCCAGTCCGTCCTAAACTCGGCCTAAAATGATCCCCAGAGTGTCCCCAGAGTGTCCTAATTACACAAGTTTTTCGATCCCAGGTACGTCCTAAATTAGGCGGACCTTCCTAAAAAAGGACGACACCGCCTAATTTAGGATATCCATTGTCCTAGTTTAGGACGTCATTTCCTAATTTAGGTCGATACTTTTCCTAAATTAAGATGAAACTGCCTAATTTAAGATATACATTGTCCTACTTTAGGACATCATTTTCTTATTTAGGTAGATGCTTTTCCTAAATTAGGATGAAAATGACAAATTTAATAAATAATTTTGTCATTATTATTATAATAGAATGGTATTTCCTATGGAAGATAATTTTCCCCTATTGGGATGCAATTGCCATATTTAATAGACAGGTTCTATTTGCACAGACACCAATTCGCACGATTCGCATTATTCATATTCAATAATTCAGTTATCAATGTTTGCATCCAAAAAATATGGCTCCGACTCCAAGGTGACAACTTAGGTTCCAGTACAAAATAAAAGAAATACACATTTTTCCTATCATCCAATAGGACATGTCTCTTTTTGTTATAATATCTTAATACTTGGCAGATTTTGGAAATAATATAACTTACTTAAAAACAAACGATAAAGAGATATGCTGAAATTAAACATCTATATTGTGAAGTCGAAGGGCAGAGTACTCTGTTGACAGTTGTAGAAACTTTTAAAAATATTTCAATAGCAGCCATTTTTAGGACAACTCTTCCTAAAAAAGGCAATTGCCTAATTTAGGAAGAATTGTCCTAAAATAGGATTTCAGTAGCAGCCATTTTTAGGACAATTCTTCCTAAAAAAGGCAATTGCCTAATTTAGGAAGAATGTTCCTAAAAAAGGATCTTCTTCCTTTATTAGGATATCCCAGGGAGGTACCCAGGACATCCTAGTAGGATGTCCTACTTTAGGCTAGGATATCCTAAAAATAGTCTGTCCCTGGGACGGCCTGTGTTCACTGGGATTGGTCAGTCACTTGAACACTGCCCTGTCAATGGCAAGACTTTCTTCTTTGTATTATTGAAATTGTATCAATTATGTCATATACACAATTTTTAATAGTAGTAAATATTATAAAAATTCAATAAAATTGATTTATTTTTATCTACAGCCGTATTATACACATTTTTGATTATTATATTGATATTTACATGTTTAGGTATACGTTCACTTGACTACGGTAGTACACGCCGCCATTACGGGTTGCTATTCTAATCGTGAATGAACTTTAGCGTAAACCAAAAAAAAAATTAGGACTACACCACTAGTTTTTAAAATGTATTGAAAATAATGCATATCATTGCAGGTACCATTTGGTGAAGTAAACTTTGTTAAAGATTGGATGAAGATATCGGGCTTGGTTAATCGACCCCAGCTTGAACATCCAGCTAGACCGATACTTGGATTAGACTGTAAACGAAGCGAAGTCAGTGGCCGTAAATTTTGGGGGCTTATCCGTGATATTTCTTGTGATCCTGAAACATTTTTCAAGAGCTGTTTTGTCTACAACCACTGTCCTTTTGCATTTTTGACAGATAAAGGAAAAAATGTAACTCCTACAGAAATTAAGGCAAGTAGTTGCTCTAGAAGAGGCGGTCTGGGATGAAAAGGACCAGGATGTGATGAGGCAAAGGGCCTGGATAAACATTTGACAGGGCCCCTAAAACAAAGTAGAGAGAAAATTTAAAATGAGTAAAAATTCTGGTTTAATATGAAAAACGACAGTAAAATGTAAATAGGGCCCGTAATATGTGGAAAAGGGTCCACAAACGACAGGGGCCAGACCGCCACTGTGCTCTCGAGTATAAGATGCATTTGTTGTTCCTTTCTTAAATAATAAATAATGGGTCTGGTAGTTTGTAGAAGAAAACGGTCGCATTGGGTAATCACATCGAGACTTGCCAATTTATTTATTGACCGTTTTTATTTTGACAGTTATCGAATCGGAAGGAATTATTGAGCGTATGTGATGAAGCATTATGCAATGTTGTGAAACTACTAGATGTTGACGTTATAGTGGGTATTGGAAAGTTTGCAGAGAAAAGAGCAATTGTTGCAATGAAAGAATGCACTTCAAAAGAGGTATGCATGCCACTAGAAAAGCATTTCCTCTGAATTCTCTATCAAATAATAAGGTACCTGTCTACAGATCTACTCTAACAATATTGTTTTGCAGATACTGATATCTTCTATTCCACATCCTAGTCCAAGAAACTTTGCAGTAAAGGATTGGGGAAAAACTACAAAAGATCAATTGGTCAGACTAAATTTAATGCAGTACATAACAAAAAATTTGGAAGCAACAAGTTAACATGTACCTATTATGTTCATCAATAAAACATTGTGTGTTTAATAACTAATTACCTATGTATTCACCGTTCTTAATATTATGCTGAAATATAGGCAATTTTAAATCGAATTTAACAAAATGACTTATTTATTTAATGATCACCCAATAGGTAAGAAATAATTGAAAGTTGGAGTACCTACTAAGGTTAACGCAGCTTTTAATTATTAACCTAAGGTACAATTTAAATCAAATTCAATATCAAACGAGCATTTTGAATAATGAGATGGTTAAAGAAAAGAATTTAAATCTGCATTGTACATTGACATAAAAGCTAATTTACACAAATATCCTTTTGTTAGAAATAAGAATGTCCAACACAAAATTATGTAGTCACAAGTGTCTTGCTTTCATTAGTTGTTGCCTGTTCGTTGTTATCGCTGTCACTGCTTGAGCTACAGGTGGAATCTGTACTATCACTCTCTGAATCGACTGATGAAGTCGAAGGCACTGTCGTACTGGCCATAAGCCGCAAACGCTCATTTTCTCTTGTTAAACGTTCATTTTCCACAGTCAAAAAGTTCACCTGTTGTTGAAGTGCATTCTTTTGTGATTCTGACTCCATTGGAACTTCAGCATCTGCATCAGAATTACTACTGGATTGCTCTTTGTTCTTCTTAAGTCTCTTTTCTAGCAAGTCAACTTTACCTTCCAACTGAACATAGTCTTGAATCAGTTGCGATTTTGATAAAGTACCAAGACGCTCTGCATGTAAGTCTTCGTATGTATTGGCGAATTCTCTCGTTAGAAATTCCTCTTCATCTGACGGTGATGAATAAAAGTAGTCGTCTTCAGAATCCATGCTGAAACTAGAGTCGCGGGCTCGTGGTGGTTTTTGTAGTACAGAGAATCCTACATTTTGCGGAGCAGAGTTGGCAGTTGCAGCTTGTAGTTTAACATCCAAATCTTGCAAATCATTATGATCATCCATCAGAAATTGTGTGGTGTTATATGGAGCTTCTGGTAATCCATAAGAAAACATTTTGGCCCGAGCATTGCTAGCTTCTTCTCGAGCCAAGTCATTACGGTGTTGGTCTCCCTTGTCTTGCCAAGCCTTACTGTAGGGCTTGCGAGCAGCCCTATCGTTATAGCGACCCTTTCTTGCACGCCTTGTCTTTTTTCTTTTATGATCTTCACGAGCTGTTTCTTTGTGGCTTTCTTTAACAACATTTTCACATTTTCGATCTTCAACTCCGTTTGTGTCCAAATTAATGTTCAAACTTTGTCCGCCATTATTCCCAACTACGTCATCACAGACTTCGATCCCTTGTTCAGGCTCAACGCCTAAATTTTCACCAGTTGATGACATATTTCGCGGCACAAAAATTACACTGAAAGTTGTAATTCGAGAAAATAATGAAGGTAATCACTTTACGTCCAGAAATGATGCAAAGAAATTATTACACCAGTAACTTCGTGATGAGCATCTGTCTAAAATCTGAGAGAGAATGAACAACCTACTTGACGTCGCCATTATATGAATAAATTTGGTTGGCTGAAAAAAATTCTTTGTCCAATGCGGTCCAATGGTGAAGCGAACGATGTACCAACACTGTAAAAATAATTTTACCAAATCTTGTAAGGAAAAGTTAAGCAAATATGTGTAATTCGTATTGTTGGGTTGGTTACATTGTGACGAGAACGAAAACGATTTTCGCGCCGAAAGTAAAGTAGGCTGGGAAATTGCAAGAAAATTGTAGTGTCAGTTGTGAATTTGTCAAGTCTTTGTAACCTTTTCATAGCTTTGGCAACAAATTGTGCATGAAAGCTAGCTTAGCCTGATCAAAGTAAGTATTTTATATGTAATATTTATTATTTTATTTATAAGAACTAAGTAAGCATCTGTGCAGACCTATGAATTTTGTCGAACATAACCTTACACCTTCATACCGTAAAGCACAACCTAACGTACCTAGGTAGGTAGGTAAGTGCTTTACACAACATTTTCACGAAATATATTGCAGGTGGGTAGGTAGGTACCTACTATTCTTTTTATTTTTTTTAAGTGAAGGAAGGTTTATAAGATAAATTCATCCCAGGCTAATTCAACATTGAAGTGCACAAAATGTAGGATCCCGATAGGTAGGTAGGGTGACACAGACAGTAGTTGCGCATGCTACAGTAGTTGCGCAAGACGCATAAAACAGCTGATATGAAATTCTTCAGTAAATGTTCCTCTATATTATGCCCTATCCTTCCTGTGTCCAAAGATATATTTGTATCTTACATTTGGAACACACCCAGGCACTAGGCTTAAAAGTACCTCGATTTGAGTGAGTGCTTGCAAGACGGAATGAAATAACATGTGCACCACAACTATATGCCATGGACAGTAATGGCGCACTTGGGTAACAATGAAAATCTGTACTTTAAGTACCTCAACATAAGTGTAAATATTTTAATTATTTTCATTGATACTTAATTGGTCATTGAATGAACATATATTATGTGCCTATTGACGAAGAATGTGTTTAAAACTACATTGTTTCCCTGCGCAACTACTGTCTTGGTAGGTGCACAACAACTGTAGTGGGTGCGCAACTACTGTCAATTCCAGTTTTTCAGTGTTCTTCTCGAGTATTTCTGAACATACTCCAAAGAACTTCAAACAGCTGTTTTTTAAAGATATGTGTATGATATGGGGAAGGTATAGAGACCTTGATCAGGTTCTAAAGAGATCCATAATCAAAGATATGCGCTTCTGAAGTTGGTGTTGGCCTTACGCGCGCAACTACTATCTGTGTCACCCTAGGTAGGTATACCTACCGGCATGTAGTATCCTAGTACTCCTGGAGTCCTGACGAAAGATACCAAGGGGGCCAGGCTTAACGTCCCATATGAAGGACGGTGTAACAATTACCTATCAGGCCTCCACAATCTGTGCCGTCGAGAAACTGACAACAGATGGAGGGAGGTCATAGCACTAACCCTCAAACACCCCAGTCTCTCTGGCCCAACAGCAGCAACTATCAAGCCAGGAGTTGAACGGGCATATCCAACTACCGAGCATGCTCAATGTCGCTTATCTTTGGTAATCTGACGAGAACCGTGATATCAAATACACAAGCCGTAATAATACAGCTGTATAATAGTCAGTCTGTAATTTTATACAATTTCATAAATCGATTGATAAGATGAATTTTTATTAATTAGGTATGTAGCCTACCTACATACCTACTACCAAGTGTAATGTACTTTTATTGCATTAGGTTCCAACTCCTCCCAATTAATGTGAAAAAGATCCCATGTAGGTAGTACCTACCCTGTCCCTAGTAGGTACACCCAACAAATCATAAAACAGTATTGGAACGAAACAGATTGGCTGCTGCCTGCTGGTTCATGACAATCAATCCAAGTGTTATTATCAATGAAATCAGAGCTGACCTTCTAGAGGTAGATGTCGAGAAGCATAGACTTCATCAGATGATGCCATCACATTTTTTTCAGACCATCCATTTCTTTAAATACCGTTTTATGAATTGTCAAGTGTACCTACCTATTTTTTTCAGTTAATTGGCCTCGAAACATTCATAATTGTATGCATGTCATGATCTGGGTTTACAGGCATGGCTCTCATTAAGCGTTCCTTGGAGTCGTTTGTCATTGACAGTAATGATGCTTTGGAGTTCAAACTTGTCCGAAAAGTTGGAGACTTGGAGGATGATGACTGCACCTTCAAACCAGTGATGTCTCACCAAGTTTTTGGAGAGAAGTAAGTGTATGTAATGTAAAGTCACCTCTGTACCTATGTGAATGTCCTGATAAAACTTGCCCCTTACAGTGGCTACCAGTCGTATGCAGATGTAGTAGGTACCTATTAGTTGGCTAAGTAGATTGATATATTAAAGTGATGGTGGCTTTGATCCGTTCCTGGAAAATAGGAAATAATCCTTCGAAACGTAATGCCACGGTCCTTCAGCCTCTAACGGAACAAAGCTGCCATGTCTTCTCTTCACCACGGTTACGACTAACATACATGACTGCAACTTATTTAATTGAGCGAGCGAAGCGAGCGTCTCCTTTTGGCTCTTTTGGCACGGACCTGTTTTTTTTTTTTTTTGTGTCTTTTCTGTTACCTGAGGGTATACAGGTCAGAGTTTTTCTTCGATCAAGCTGAAATTTTGCACACATGTGGAGACAACCTTTTCTGTTTGCAGACCCTAATTTTTTTGAAATCCATTGATTGGTTAAAATTTAAATAAACATCTCCTGATGGTAGGTTGAAAAATTACTATGGTCTTCGATAAATCTAATCAAACTCATATTTTGGCTATACAGGTCAGAGTTTTTCTTTGATCGAGCTGAAATGTTGTACACATGTAAAACCAACCTTCTCTGTTTGCATACCATATTTTTTTTTGAAATCCATTCATTGGTTAAAATTTAAATAAATATCTCCTGATACTGTCAGCAGTGTCAGCAGTGTACAGACAGACATAGGGAGATCAGAGTGGTTTGGGGTACAGGAAGGTCTACGTCAAGGTAGAGTTTTGTCCCCATCTCTCTTTGTAATAGTGATGGATGATCTGCTGAAAATGGTTGAAGAAAAGGAGGGCAGAGATTCGAGAACTTTAGTCTATGCTGATGATGTGCTCATTTGGGGTGAAAGTGGAGAAGAACTACAAGAGAAGATAAATCGTTGGAGTGAAGTAACGGAGGAAGTGGGACTGAAGATTAGCCAAGATAAGAGCGAAATATTGAAAATGGAGAGAAGGAAAACATTGAGAAAGAGGATAAGAATTAGGTTACGTGGGAAGGAGCTGAGAGAGGTGGATGCATTCAAATACTTGGGAAGTATACTAACTAAGGAGGCGAAGGTGGATGCAGAGGTGAAGGCGAGAATTCAAAAAGCCGAGTCCTTCTACCAAGCTGTTCGCAAGCTGCTGTGGAACGAAGATTTCCCTCGCCAGTGTAAACTGCTCATGTATAAAATGTATTTCTTACCAATACTAACATACGGAGCAGTTACATGGGGGATTGGAAATAAGGAACGCAGCCAGCTGGAGGCAGCGGAGATGAAATTCCTAAGAAGTGTGAAGGGAGTAACAAAGATGGACAGGTTGAGAAGCCGTTGTATTAGGAAGGAGCTGGGAGTGGAAAGTTTGAGCTACAAGATGGGTAGAGAGAGATTGCGTTGGTTTGGACACATGAAAAGAATGGATCTCAAGAGAATACCAAGACAGGAGTTTGAAGAAACAGTGGTGGGAAGAAGAAGAGTGGGGAGACCAAGAGAGAAGTGGAGTGGTCTTATCAGAGAAGACGTGGAGGACAGGCAGCAAAGGTGGCAGAAAGTGGAAGCAGATAAGTGGTGGGAGGACAGGAGGATCTGGAGGGCGCTGGTGGAGAAGTTGGAGGAAGGTGACGAGGATGAAGAAGAGGAGGAGGAGGATGAAACGTCAGGCCTGGCCAGCCGGTTTGGAAGAGATCCGAGGCCCTAGACCCAGTGGGAGCTCCCACTGTCTGACCTGACAACATTGTCGGAACCAGAAGAAGATTATTATTATTATTATCTCCTGATAGGCTGAAAAATGAAAACGGTCTTCGATAATTCTGATCAAACTCATATTTTGCATGATCATTAAGACCAATATTGTCTCTTATTTTACAAAATTTCATCCCAATCAGTTAAGAACGTATGAAGTTATTTACATTTTTAATATCTGTCAGTAATGAAGTATCGAAATGAATGTTTTCCAGTGCCAATTGAAAATTGATTCTGATTTGCTTTATGAACCAGGTGCTTAGATTCTATTTTAAAGTTTCGATGAAAATCACACACTTTTAAGTTGATATCATAATCAATTCAATATGGATGTATATGTTTTCTGTGCGTTGTGTACGCATTTCCGGTTCGAGAATTTGCACGTACCCGTGCTCGCTCATCAACGCGTTACATTGAGTGTTTTCCTAGTTTATAAACTATCTTTGTGTTATCATTAGCTTTGATGCGACCATAATAAAATAATATTTATTTCAGTGAAAGTATATTTGGCTACAGAGATTTAAAAATAAAGCTGTATTACAGTGCAGCAAGACTGTCTACTTACCTAGGAATATCGTACTCGGAAAAAGTTGATCCTAAATCATGTGATGGTTGTGAAGTAAGTAAAACTTGTAATATTATAATACCTATATTTTTATAATATTTCAATCGACTAAACAATCATGATTAATTATTAATATGTGTTTTCTTCTTTTTGAAAGGCTGATGACATCACCAAAAAGTTGTCTGAAGTTCTACAACCTGGGTTTTCCACAAACCTCGATGACTTCTGTAGTGTCTTGGAAAAAGATGCTGGTTTCACTCCTTTTGGAGAGCTGAAGCATTCTTTTTCTGTTGAAAGTGAGAAATTGCTGTAATTTACACACAATTACTGAAACATTAGGTACTCGATGAGTTTTTTTGTTTAAATTAAACACTTCCTTTATTTTCTTCCAGATGCAGAATCAAAGGCTCGGACCTATGAAATCTACCTTTGCGATGTTACAACACCTGGCTTCCTGTCATTCCATGAGCGTGTCCAAACATTCATATTGTGGTACATAGATGCAGCTAGCTTTATTGATGTTGATGACGAGGGCTGGCGGTTCTTCCTCATGTAAGTACCTAATCTCTAATCGCATATGTCAATTTTTGGTAAATCCTTTGCACAATCACGTATAGCGTTTGTGTATTGTTAAGGTACCTATATAGGTCAGTGCATGATAATTTGGTAACGACCATTGTCGAATATTTCATAATCTGAGAATTTATACAAAACTATCCTTCCATCCCCTGACTTAATAATACCTGACCAACTAATCTAAAATCTACCTACCGTATCACTCGCATATAAAAAGTAGATGCAGTTGGAATTTTATTTTGATTCTGAAAACGGAACGCCTTATGATGTGCACCTAACAATTTTTTCCTCCATGTTAAATAAAACCTGGATTTGAAATGGCGCTCTAGTAGCTCCAGCCTGTCGTTTTGTTCGGCACACAGATTTCTTCGCCCATCCCCCTCACCCTTGGGTTATTGAAATTTATACCTCTCAAAACATGGGTGTGTCTTATGCGAGGGTGTCTTATATATGCGAGTGGATATGGTATACTTAAGAATACTTTATTTAAACTATCTGAAATAACTAGCAAAAAATGCCAGACTAGACTAGGTACACTTGGCCAAACAAAAATTGAACGTTCAATAAATCTGATTGGCTGATAAATGTAAATAAATACCAACTGCAATGTGAAAAGATTTTCCTCGAGTGGGACTTGAACCCACGACCTTCCGATATCCAGTCAGATGCTCTACCAGCTGAGCTATCGAGGCAGTTCACATTGCAGTGGCTGTGTTCAGGAAGTTACAGTTTAGTTTGTGTTATGTACCGGAAAGTCGTGGGTTCGAGTCCCACTCGAGGAAAATCTTTTCACATTGCAGTTGGTATTTATTAACATTCACCTAACTGAGGGAATCAGTAAAAACCATATTTCATGATAAATGTAAGATCGCACCATCAGAAGTCAGTCTAAGCGATCTCATTGTCTCACTCTAGTAGGTGACCTCACATTTCAATGATAATTTACAAGCTTTGATTGGTTATTATGGGACATGACCAGCAGTCGTTCAATTTTTGTTTGGCCAAGTGTACCTACAACAAATTTATTTAGATTTGCCTACAAAATGAATGTTGTATTTACTTACAAAATCAACTTTCATTTTATTATATTTGGTCCATTAGGTTTGAGAAGTACTCTTTCGAAGGATCAACAATGTATGCTTTTGCCGGCTTTGCCACTACTTATGAGTATTACGCATATCCACTCAACATCCGCCCTCGGATTAGCCAGATGCTTGTCATGGTGCCGTACCAAAGACAAGGTCTGGGAGCAGAATTGCTCATGGCAATTTACCAACATTACAAGACTATGGAGAAAGTAATTGACATTACAGGTACGTAACAGGTTTTTGTCTGTGCTTATTTCGGAGAAAAGTCCCTTATCAAATATCGCTTCGCTTAAGAAAGTTGATAAACGTGTGTGGCTGTTACGTTCTGCAATGTATTGTCTTCTTTTTAGTGGAAGATCCTTCAGAAGACTTCCAAAGAATCAGGGACTTTGTGGATGTGAAGAATTGCAGTTTACTGGAGACCTTTCAACCCAAGAATCTGTTTGATGGCTTCAGTAATGAGATGGCAACAGAAGCCCGCACCAAACTTAAGCTGTCTAAAGTGAGTACACAAAACAGTTTTATTACCTACCAAAGATAGTTTACATAGGTACACTCAACAAAACATAAAACGGTATTTGAATAAAAGGCATTTGCTGCTTGTCAAGCTTCTTGACAATCAATCCATGTTTTTATCAATGAAATTGAAATCAGAGTTCCCCTCCTATATAGATAGATGACGAGTCAGCATAGACTTCAGCATAGATGGCAATTACATTTTTTTTTTCGAATAGGTACCTACCGATTTTTTTTTAGTACTATCAAGTAATTTGTGAAAATTCCTGACATTTATTTTTGGGGAATTTATAACAATTATTATTAACATAATTTTTTAATTCCATTTTAGGACACCCTTTTTGAATAATGGCCCCATGATATGTGGGCACATTTCATTGGGTTAAAAACATATTATGTGTACCTATAACAATATCTCCATAATTAGAACAAACAAAGGTACATATTATTCATGATTTGGGGAATATTCCCAATATTTGGATCCCGGTCTCACATTACTATGCGTAACCTTCACCGGTGCCGGCATCCTCGTTCGAGGGCCAGCAACAATAATAGTAGTATGTTACCAGTCTCAATATAGGTTTTTGCATAATGGGCTCACGAGACAAAACCATGCACTTTCTAATACAATGTAAATGTTATATAGGCTAAGATCTTGCCAAGATTTTTCAGCAGGGTAGTTCCAGCGTCTTCTATGTACTATGTCATTCAAAAACTCTTAAGAGTGTAAGGAAGGGATGTGCGTTGTGAAAAATATCAGTGGTATGACAGTTTGTAATGAGCATTCTCTACCTTCATTCCATTCTCCTTGGAGATCTCTAACCCTCATCAGTGCTTTGTTTGTCCGTCCAACCAGGTAGCTCAGTTGGTAGAGCTCTGGCCCGGCAAGTGAGAGGTCCCGAATTCGAGCCCCGGTTTGGTCAGATATTTTTCACGACGCACATCCCTTCCTTACATCCTGACTCCATAAATTTACATTCTCATAACTCTTAAGAGCTACACTCAACAAATCATAAAACGGTATTTGAGCGAAAAGGATTGGCTACTGGTCAGGTTCCTTGACAATCGATCAGTGCTATTATCAATGAAATAAGAGACGTAATCGGATGATGCCATCAAATCTTTTTCAGCCAATCCGTTTCTTTCGAATATGTATACACACCCACTGCCAATAGTTCCTATACGGATTTCCCATATACCAACATGAGGATTTGGCTGGCTTCTTTTGACGCTGACCCTACCTACTCAGCGATGATTAGAGACTTCGACATTTTTCACTGTTTAGTAAACAATTGTTTAATAATTATTTGAATTCTTTCAGAACCAAGCTCGCAGGGTCTATGAAATTATACGTCTCAAGAACACCAATTTGGCAGATGAATCAGATTATCGGAAATACCGTTTATGTGTGAAGCAACGACTCAATGCACCCCATCAAGTAAGAAGTGTTCAGCAGTTTATTTATGTACTTGTCTGCTTCTATTATTCATTAATTAATTATTTCTAAAATAATATAGTAGTAGAAAGTATTTACACATCATACCTACTTTTATTTGTGGTCTATGATCTGAAGTGAAATGATAATTTTTCAGTAAATTATTTTCATTGAGTATTGTGTTCTTTAAATTTCTTAATGTTACAAAATAAATTCAGTAATTTGAGCTGTCCATTTTTCATAGAATTATATGGCCTATAGTCAGATTCTTGCAACAACTTTTTGAATTCACAATGAAAATGTTGACCTAATAAGTAGATTATTTAATAATTACATACATATTGCCATCTCTTTCAGAAACAGCAATTTGTTCTCGACAAACTGCAGAAGATTCTGAAACCGGACGACTTTCAAGCAGCATTGTCCGTCTCGACAGCAAGCAACGACCAGAGACAGGATAACTTGGATCGTTCGTATCTTGAGCTCGAGACTCAGTATCGCCAAATTCTGAATCGACTCTGCTGAATGATTGTGTCACTGAGTGTAGTTCATAATAATATTTCTGTATATACAGCAAATTCATGTTTAAATCGTAGTCAAACTGCTACAAAAGTGTGTTGATCACAAACATTACATTTTCATTGATGAGATAACAGTTACTGTAGGTATTTCAAACTTTTCAATTTTATGAAAACATTAGAAAATATTAGACAAACACAACGTTGAAAATTGCAGCCCTGTATTACTATTAGATTTTTAAGGTGGTTCTGCTATTCGACTTATTGCCCAGATCAAAATAGTTCTTTACATGTTGGCTGGTTGCATGTCCCGGCGTTGAGCGGCGAGCCGTAAGTAACCCTCTACCCACTGCCATTCTTTTGCGAAATAATTAGTTTTTTTTCTAAGTTGCCTATACATCAATTAATAATTCATAATTGATTTGATTATTTTCTTGTTGATGCCATGCACATAAATAGGGAAGTTCCATGTTTTTATTAAAAAGTATATTTCTTATAAACTCATACCTATAACTGTAAAATGAAGTGTTTTCAACACCAAAACTCAATATTTTCATTCATACAAATGCAAATAAATCGAGTTTATATTTTAGTTGGAAAAAGGTAAACCTGTTATGTGATATCATTGTTATCAACCAACAATGAGGTTTCAATAAAATATGGTTACAATAAAGTACGACATCAGGTTTGACGTTTTCCTGCCAAAATGTCAACTAAATTTAATTTCATGTTTATAAGTGAATGAACATTTGGGTGTGAAAAAAGTTGAAAAAAATGTATGCCAGTACGATCAGTACCTAATACCTATGTTGTTATTTTGAAAAAATGTATTTTACACCCTTAAAAATTCATATTCATTAATATTCCTTAGGCCAGCGATTTTTAAACTGGGGTCTGTGAAGTATTCAAAAAATATTCTCAGCATTTATAATTACATTTAAAATTTAGATCCAATAAAACAAAATTGGGTACATTTTGAATAAGAAGTGCGAGTAGCCCCTACATTTTTAGTTATCAAATTTTAATTCCGTTCGGTAATTTGCTGATGTTAAAAATACAAAAATTTATTTGAAACAAATTGTGAAGAATTTATTTTTAGTGACCACTGACCAAGTATCAAATCGCCGAAATGTACTTACTGTTAAAAACGTATAAATATCTGTCGCCCGTTTCCAACACAATATCGGGTCGGGGGTGGAATTCCACAGTCAATCTAATAGTCCAAAATATTTGGGAGTGGGGAATTAATTAACTGATGGAATGGTGAAATTGTCAATGACTAAAAACTTGAAATTTTTGGGGGTCCGGAACAGAAGCAGATATTTTATGGGCTCCGTAGTATAGAAAAGTTTAGGAACCGCTGTTCTAGGCTATGTTACATTAGGTGTGGACTGCGTTGAAAAAACCTGGGGCCCTATTAGGCTATTCTATAACTTTAAAATTCCTGATTCGGCCAGAATCGAATTCGGTGCAATGTTAATCCATGGCCATGAATCGGATTCTGGCTAAAACAGGATAGGTACCTAAAGTTATAGAATAGCTACCCTGGGTTGCGAGCATTTTTAACAAGTAAACATTCTTGTATCATGTATATTGTGAAAGATAACGGCAAATTAAAATCCTAGGCCAGTCGGCCCTGAATTTGTAATGATGAATATAATAATTAATAATGTAATTCATTGAGCACTTTAAATAGATATATAATTGTTCTGTATTCAAAAATTGAATTGTGCAATTTTAAAATACATAGTTTGCTTTTTAATTAGGTACTTATTTAAAGTGTAATAATTTTATGCCAATTAATCAACGGTCATGCGAGTAGGTAATCAGAATAGTTGTGCTGCCATAAAATTCATATTTGTGTTTTTGCTGTTTTCAAGCTCTGTAAAATGACAAATTTAATAAATTTTTTTAAATAAATACATTTTCTGGAAATAGTGTTATTACCTATTACATGGCTTTTTGTGTTCCTTCTTTTGTAGAACTTTCAATTTTTAGTGTTGGCATGTAGAAGTCTTGCCTTAAATTTGTCAATTTGTACAACTGAAAACCTTACCTCAATTTATATTATAATTTATTTATGAAAGGATGTGTGTTGTGAAAAATATCCGACCGAACCGTCAAGTGAGAGGTCCCGGGTTCGAGCCCCGGTTCGGTCGGATATTTTTCACAACACATCCTTTCATATCATCCTGACTCCATGGAAGTTTTCCACAGAAACCTACATTCTTATAATTTATTTTTTAATTTTTCAATGCAAATATTTTGATAAGAGCAACTTGGCAAAATTCATTTATTGGTGGGTGTAGGGATTTTAAATTTGTGTGATCGTATCTCATAAATACTACATTTTAGTAAAACCATTTGTGGTGACATTATTATATTTCAAGCTCCATTCCCCAAGGACCAAATTTTATATTAAAGTTTTTCTGGGCCCTGCATTCACCAAAACAAAAACTTCAATTTTTGAAAATTGAGGAATTGAACATATTTTGTGGGCAGCTCATAATTTGTCAATGGAAGTACTTATTGTCTCTAGTTGTATACGTTCAACAACTTTACTACCTATTGTCTTTACCATATTTAACAATGCTTGACGGAAAATCGTATATTCATAGTTTTAATCGATTTCAAATTTTGAAATCCTCTCATTCCTAAACTTCCGTTTAGAAGTTGGTAACATCGTCGAGAGGTGTCCTTGGCAGTCGCTCGGCCGCAACGCCTAAAAGTAGTCTGTTTGTGCTGCCATTGTGACGCGTCGGTTGACGACGTTCCAGGGGCCTGATCTTCATTTTGTTACAGAGATATAGTACCGTGCGTAAGTAAATAAACAATGTTCAATATAACCTGTGACCTAAATTATTATTCAATTTATTCTAGTTTTATAAGTAATTATTGATCAACAACCTAGCATTCTAATTTCTGTGTACAGCGGTGTTTGCTTTCGCACTTCTCCATTATGATATTTTGTAGTAGGAAGTACGCCACACAGTATCTTGCGCCTGCCTGCTTATGAATGCAACAGGTTAGGAGCAAAATACTACTATGATACCTACTACCAGATACTATGATACTACCAATACTTTAGGTAGTGTGATGTGCAGGCTCTAGGTATTTTAAATTGACTAGGTCCCAAATTAGTGTTTTATCCAATCAATGCCCCATTATAGCATACCTATAGTACCTACCTAGATAGGTGATCTATTTTGAATTGTCACACATTTTATTTTTGTGACGGACCTAGATACTATAGTACCTACTAGCTTGAATATTATAAATTAAAATCCCCGTAAGGATGATATATTCTACTTACTTTTTTTTCAGTGGATTTCTTAGAAACATAATCTCTCTAAAATATTAAATTGTTTTTAGACCTAGTTCTAGGTTATTTTATTGGCTATTGCATAGTCAGCAAAGTATCAACTTGAAACTTCTTTATCACTATCTATTTTCATTAAACACTTACCTACAGCAAAGTCCATTCGTCTAAGTTGAGCCAATTGTACCCACTAATACAGAGGAAAATAAATTAAATGGGCTATAAATTTAAAATATTTAAAATTTAAAATTCATTATAAATAATTCTTATAGACTATAGACTACCTATTTAGGACAATACAAAATAAATTGAGTGTGGGCTAGTGACTTGTCGTGAAGTTTATCTATTCGCTCTAGTGCATACAATGGACATTTTTTAATTAATCCATTTTCCCCATCCAACGATGTCGCAATGGGGGTGGAGGTAGCTCCACCATCCTCTAGGGCCTCCTGGGATGCCGAAGCCGGTTAGCCAGTCCAACTTCTTCCTCGTTGTCTTCTTTCTAGCCTTCTTCACTCTCCTCTGATTCTTCCACCTGCCGCTCCATCCACCAATTCCTTCCATCTTTTTCTGTCTTCCAAGTTCCACCATTTCTGCTCTTCTTACTCTCCCCCAATATTTGCTTCTCTCTTTTCAATGCTGTCCATCCACTTAGTCCTCGGATGCTCAGTCTTCTTTTTCTTCACTTGTCTTCCCTTTTCGTATTCTCTCCTAGAAATTCTCTCCTCTCCCATTCTCTTTATGTGCCGAAACCAACTCAATCTCTCTTGACCTCCTCACCACTGGACTGCTACCTTGATGTGGTGGTGGGGCTTAACGGGTCGCCTCAAACTACGTGTTTGGTCCCAACTAAGTGCAGTCCAGGGTCGATCTAGCCCCATGCCCTCCCCAAATTCGTGTGTCCCTCGAGATGGTGATCCCCCTGAAATCGGGTCCCACCGTCCCGAAGCCCCTCTCCCCCCCCCCTTGGTCTGTCCCATTCTGAACTGGCTTTCCCACCGGTTTCGGACTCCCCCGGATCGAGCCCGTTTGGTCGACCCCTCCCCATGTCAGAATTCAACAAAGTTAACAAAATCTTAATGTGCGCAAAATGACCTCGCTGTCGATGCGCCATTATACACTACTATAGACCTACCTTCTTTATACTCTCTTGACCTATCTTCTGACTTAACTTTTCAACTCTCAGATCTTGTTTGCTTTCTATCTTGTCTTCTATATTCTTACTTCTGATTTTATCCAACTTAGTCACTCACTTGTCATAAATAAAATATTATGACTTACTAAATATTTAAACTCCTCCTGTTCCTGCAGCAGTGCTTCCTGGATTATAACTAACCTTGCACCTCGCCTTCTTTGCTCTGTCCATACACAATGATTTTCTCTTTTCTCTGCTAATATACTTTCATGCTAATATACTGGTCATACTTTTCTGTCAAGCATTCCCACAATATATATCCACCATCAAACGACATTCTCTTCTTCCGACTCGTTCCAAATCATAATGTCCTGCATAATATAAAACACATGCATTATGCACAATGCATATCCATTTTTTAAGATTTAAATTGTCATAAGTCATTACAAACTGAGGTAATTTTCCCCCCGAACGGTTGACACCTTATCGCGGTGGTGGGGTTTGTGTTGGCCAATGATCCATTGCAGCTACGCCGGCGAGCATAGGCTCATGTGTAAGGGCTACCCATGCCGGACCGGTCAGTGGTGAGACCCAGACAAAGAGCAGCCAGGGTCGGCTAACCTGCCCTCCCTTGTATTTGCGGTCCCCTCGGGCTGGCCTTCCCCCTCGAGATGGTGATCCCCTGAAATCGGGTTCCGCCGGCCCGAATCCTCGCACCCCCTTGGTCCGTCCCCATTCCGGCCTGGCCTTCCCACCAGTCCTGGACTTCCCCAGATCGGGCCCGTTAGGTCGACCCCCTCCCCATGCCCTCCACTTATTATCAACAAAGTTAAAATATATAAAAATTAATGTGCGCAATATAACCTTGTCGTTGACGCGCCGTTAAACTAGAATAATCTAATCTATAGGTAATTTTATTTTAGCATTTTTATTTAGGATATTTATTCAGTGAGACTTTGTACTAACACATGGCCATGTGGTTTAGAATGAATTTTCTGAAGTAAGAAATCTTTACCTATACCAACGCCTATACTAGGTATGTCACTTTTTTCCAGGATGGGCGATCACCAGAATGAAGAGTGCTCCGATGACATGCAGCTTGAGCTTTCAGTGCATGATGATGATGATGATGTATCTAATGAAGGTAAGCTGGGTACGACAAGAGACCCAACATCTTTAACCCAACTTTGAATTCAAATGTTTTTATCTGTCCACTTTCAGAGATTGTTAAATCTGAACCAAGGCAGTACCGCTCAGCAGATGGAACCAGGAAAAAGTCTGTAGAGTCGGCTGCAACAGCAGCCACAGGCGATTATTTCTGTGCCACTTGTCAACAGACATTTTTTAATATTACTGTGAGTCAATTTTTTTATTGTAGGTACCTACCTAATTATGAGCAATTGACTAGTTAAATGCATAACATCACTCAACTTTTATAGGTAGTTACCTACCTAGTCAGTCTTACCATTGACGGTCTTACATAGGTACATAAAACATACATACAATACCTAACATGAAAGATCCATGATCCAGTTCAATTGAACTGCACAACCAGAAAATCTAATACCACTCCACTCCACTACAACCTACTTAGGTACTTACGTTGATTCCAGTCCCTGCATGAATAAATAATAATAATAATCTATCCGTTGGTTCCAATTCAATGGGTCAGTGACCAGTGTTCCCACCAACACTAGGGCCGCAGGACTACTGGAGACCGGCTGGCCACGCCTGGCGTCTCCTCCTTGTCTTCTTTTTCTTCCTCCACTTCCAATTGTTCCACAAATTGCCTCCACCTTGTTCTGTCCTCCCACTGTCTCTCAGCCTCCAACTCACTCCAACTTCCTTCTCTATCAACACATCCTCCTTAATAACTCCAATCCCCCTCTCTCTTGGTCTTCCTACTCTACGTGATCCCGAAGTAGCCGACTCAAACACCTGCCGTGGCACTCGCCCTGTTTCCATCCTCTTCAATCTTCATGTGGCCAAACAAACCACCGAAGCCTCTCTCTGCCCAGTTTAAAACCCAATCTCTCTACCCCCAGCTCACTTCTTATCTTCTTACTTCGAATCTTGTCCATTCTTATGACTCCCATCACACTCCTCAAGAACTTCATTTCCGCTGCCTGAAGCTGATCCATTTCCTTTCCTCCCGCTGAAAAGAAGATAAGAAGTGAAATACATTAGCAGGAAATACATTTTATACATTATCATTTTACACACTTTTGGAAACTTCTCATGCCACAGCAACTTCCTCACGGTCTGTCTGATAGAAACACTCTGCTTAAATTCCTCTACTTCTTTCAACCATCTGTCCCTCATATTGATTCTGGCATGTCCTTGTCTTATCTTCTTCTGTTCCATTGTCATTACTTCACTCTTCTCTTCGCTTATTCTCAAACCCATCTTCTCTGTCTCTTCACTCCACTTATTAATCTTGAACTGCACTTCCTCCCTCTTTTCTCCCCACACCATCTGCATTAGTGTTCAAGTATCATCCCCCTCATTTGGCTCAACTTTCTTCAGCAACTCTGTCCATTACTATGATGAACAGCATTGGTGATAGAACACTTCCTTGCCGAAGCCCTTCACTAATGTTAAACCATTCCGATCTCCCCACAATATCTATGAATACGTACATATTTAAAAATAATCTCAAAAGAAAATAGAATTACTAATTTTACAGTTTGACTTATTTATTACTAGGTTTTTAAACAGCACGTAACAACATGTGAAGCCAGAAAGTCGCCTGCCAAAAAGACAACTGTCAAAGATGTGTATGATTTACCATCTGATGGAGAAGATGAGGAAACATTTCCAAACTTAAAATTAAAAGGTTAGTCTTAGTCATCAAGTTCAAAGTGAACATCCTCTAGAAGTAACCTAATTTTTTTTTATACGTGGTATAAAACGTGGTTTATAAATTATACGTAATACGTGGTAGGGTTGGGAAAATTGACTATTTTAGTAAACGTTCTCAAATGGTCCCTTTAAACAAAACTTTTATTGAGCATAGTTTTCTGGAATCAGTAAAGAATGGAAGTCAATAATCATTGTCAAAAAATGATGTAGGGTGATGTTTAGAGCCCACTATATTTTCATTATGTAATAATAGCCTAACAATTTGTTTGATTGTAGGAGTTGGCCTCATGATGGGTAAGATGAGCGAGCTGATAGAAGATCCTACTGGTGGAGCAGATATTGAGAAGTGTCATTGTTGCGGTGAAGATTTGGAGACTGCTCACACGGTGCGAACTCTTTTCATTTCATTATAATTTTTTAAATATGAAAGTGAGCAAAGAGGTTGATTGATCCCGATCCATATGTATGTCTAAAGTGAAAATTCTCAAAAACCAATACTGCTTACTTAGCTGAACATTTATTTGCAGGGTGGTGACTTTGAGTGCACGGAATGCTCCAAGCTCTTCCAGCTGAAGTCTAGCTTAGAACGCCACCGCCGTGTATTTCACTCCGAGGGTGATTCGTTTAACTGCCCGGAATGCCCAGCGCGCTGCCCAGACAAGGGCACATTGGCGAGGCACATGTACACTCACACCGGGCTCAAGCCATATTCCTGCGACCGGTGCAGCAAGGAGTTCAGCCGCAAGTATCACCTCGAGAGGCACATCATCCAGACCGGATGCGATGGAAACCCTAAACCAATTCATCCTTGTCAGGTAGGTTCTCCATCAGGCATCCTATTTTACAGACTTACGAGTGTGACTGCCTTTTGTACTACCTACGTTAAAAGATTTTTTGGAAAAGGGATCACAAACATTTAAAAAAAAACACTTGCATATATAGATAATGATATCATGTATGTCTCATTAAAAATGAAAAATTATTAAAGAAAACAAAAATCTGACTCTCATGTATATTTGTGTTCAGGTCTGCGGTCGGCTCTTCAGTCGTAAAGACAACTTGCGCGAACATCTGCGTGCCCACGCTGGGCAGGTTAAACGGAAGAAAAAGTTCAACTGTCAATTCTGCAATAAGGAATTTCATGGCTCGACTCTTCTGCAGATTCATATGCGCACCCACACAGGTACCTAGCTTACTAATGTCAGCGGCGGTCATTAAGGATAATTAAGCTTGGGTTACCGTTTGATATCATTTTGCTGTTTGCTTCCAGGGCCATCCTTCCTAACTAGATATTTTCAAAGACTGCTTAACAAGCAGCTAATAATGATTAGGTACCTACCTACTATGTACTACTCTCAGTGTTTTCCTCATTCGAGAGGCAAATGTCGGAAGGTTCAATTTTAACTTTTAATAGGTCACAACCTATTAAACCCACCTAGTGTATAGTCAAGGAAACTAGATGGTGCATACTCTATCTCTCTCTGCTCCATATAAAAACATGTTTATGTCATGGGTCAGAGAGAGGCAGAGTATGAACCCTCTAGTTTCCCTGACTGTACATTCTTATGGTCTCCATAATCATTCATCTGTTTGCCATTGACCCGGTTGCAGAAGAGTGCAAGGTTTTTAAGACCACTAAGAATGTCATAGGTATTAAATAAATTTGTTGCGCATGTCTGATTTTTTCCAGTTATCTGGAAATGACGAGACATGCAGTACAACAAACAAAGCATTTATTTATATAATGTGGGTGGTGAGACATGTCATGTGATGCAATGTATTTCTTTCTCTTCATAGGGGAGAAACCGTATCCTTGTGAGTTTTGCACCAAGAGCTTCCCTTCGAGTGGTGCGATGAAGAAACACAGACGCATGCACACCGGCGAACGCCCGTATGAATGCATGGAGGTGAGTTCACACTCATTGTTGCCATTTCATTCAAACTCAACTTCCTAAGGATTTGGTACCTTTCTGCAGCCAATGCATGTGTCTGCTGTCAATGATAAATATAAAATCGATGGTATGACAATGTATCGAGTCTCACCTGTCCTTCTAAATTCTTCTTCGATTATTTCAATAACTTTAGTTAAAACCTATCTTTTGTGTGTACCTGTTAGTGATCCATCAACTAGGTATATTCTCTGTATTTACTTTATCTTCTTCCTCTGTGCTGCTTTGCCAAGTCACGATGGCAGGTTAATTGGTGAGTAACCACTAACAAATACTATTAATAATTAAGAAATTCTGCCAATTACTCTGCAAAATACGTGAAACGAAACCCAAGCTTGGAAATGCTAGTCAGACGGGGTCACTTTGAACAATTTTTGGACATTTTTATCATTTTCTCTCTAAAATGAAGCCCAACAAAGCTGATTATTTTACCTAGTCCTGTCCACGTGCTAATGAAGAGAGCCAACTACAAAAATTTTCTATTTTGCCTCCAAGACCGAACAAAAAATAAAAAATGGGTGTTCAAAGTCACCCCGCGAGTGGGGTCACTTTGAACACCAAACATTTTTTCACTATAAATCCTAATGCATCCATGATATGTTCAAAGTAACCCCATAGGCGTGATCAGCATGAAGAGGACCATAGGAAAATCTACTTTTGGAGATTTTGTTCAGCATATTAAATGTAATTTAAGGACTTTTTTAATATTCAAAATTTTTTGCTTCATATTAAGACCAAATTTTTAGACTGTTCTAGTAATAATGGAAGTTATTAGTACACATAGAAAAATTCTACACATTATATTTAGTAAGCAAGGCATTTTGGTTTATTTGAGAACACATCTTGTAACATGGTATTTTTATGAGTGTGCGTGGAAGGCGCTCGCAGCCATAAATTTACGCATGTTTCATTTCAATGATTAACAGTAGAAATTCACGTTAATGATTAAAAGTTCATAGTAGAGGAACAATGTGTTCAAATGAGATATTAAACAACATTGTGAACCTCCTATTCAATATACGTTGAGGCAATTTTGTTACGATGTCTCGAATGTGTAATATTGAGGTGTCCTCCTTTTGCGGCCAATAGAAAATATTCTTCGATTCCCTCCATAAGAGTTTGAATACATGTTCATTATCATAAGGTTCCATTTCATCAGATATTTGACTGACATAATGTTTGGTTGTCTTTTTGGACCATAATCCAACATGTTCAAAGTCACCCCAAAAACCCTTAAAAAAATTGTATTTTCCAAATATTTATTTTTCTCAAAATATGATTGTAGTAGATACCTGGAAACTTCACATTTTCTTGTCAATGGATCAAAGACTTCAAAAAAAAATACTGTAGCCGAGAGGAATCCACCTAGAGATGTGTACAATGGAAAGTTTCAGACCCACAAAATTTGTGAATTTTTTAGTAGTTGTATTATTAATATTTTGACACCCTTTTTTATACAATATCTTGGAAAGAACAATGTTATCATACAAGGTGATCCATAAGCAAACTAAAAAAAAATATAAAGTCCAAAGAAAGTGTTGGACATGTACATATAAAAAAATTATAAACAAAATTGACAAATTGTTCAAAGACACCCCAGGGTTCAAAGTCACCCCAGTTGACGGTACACTTATTTAATAGTGGGACCAAGTTGACTTTTGTTGAACTTGATGCCATACAACTGTAAATGAAGTGTATTAAAATACTAAATGATAAATAATATGTCTAAAGTGCGTCTCAACTAATCGTGATACCCAGGTATATTCGCAAATATCTGCGTCTCGACCCTTCCCGAGCACGGGCTTCTATTCTAGCGCTCGATTGCCAAGAATGAGCTGTCAATCCGTCCATTCATGCGCTTCATTAGACAATATGGATTCTTAATATGTTTAGGGAATTGCGATTTTGATACTTTTGACGGCAAAAATGAATGTCAAATTGAACATAGATGAAAATTATTTTTTATTTTTCAAAATCGGTTCATATTTGGCCGAAACTGATCGCACGCATAAAATATGAGATACAAATTATTTCGGCCTAATATGAACCGATTTTGAAAAATAAAAAATTATTTTCATCTATGTTCAATTAGACATTCATTTTTACATTCAAAAGTATCAAAATCGCAATTCCCTAAACATCTTAAGAATCCATATTGTCTAATGAAGCGCATGCAGACATGGGCAAAATACTCTGTTTCAATGTATTTGGAATACAAGATACTGATACTTTCAATTTGGGTATCTAAAATACAAGATACAAGATACATTTTAGAGATGTATTTAAAATACAAGATACAAGATAGTATCTTTAGATACTTCAAAAAAGATACATTTAAAGATCCTTTTTTTTATTCTCATACATATCATCCAACAGTAAAAAATTTAGGGACTTACTTTCTAAATTAAATTTTAATTTGTTCTATTTGTAAGGCAACATACTTAAGACGGCTGGGTAGTGAGTTTGACCTTGAAGAGTTTTTTAATCGATTTTTATCAATATCTTTTTCCAGTGTAATTGAGCGAGCGTAGCGAGCGTCACCACGGTACTCTTATGGCACTTTCTCTGTGTGTTTTTTTTTTGTTTTTATGTCTGCACTGCCGAGGTCAAACCGCACAACCAATCGATCTGAAATTTTGCACACGTACTAACGTGATCTATGCGGTCTCTGGGATCGTTTTTGAAAGGGATCTTGTGATTGGTTCAAATTTAAAAAAAATTATCTTTCGATTGGGAATTTGAAAATTTCCCGTTCAATTTGAAATTTTGATAAGTCATTACGACCAACATTTTGCCCAATCAAACAAAATTTCATCCAAATCCCCCCATTGGTTAAAATTAAAAAAATTATTTAATGTGTTTTTTGAAATTTAAACTAGAACCGTATCACCGATCAACTTAAAACGTTGCATGGTCATTGGGACCAACAGAATCTGTATTTTTGACTACTCTCAGACTATTCTGTGTTTAAATCCAAAAGTAATTGACATTTTACGGACATTTTGCGTGTTGGCTGTCAAATTTCTCGAAAATGTTGATCACGGCTACTTTGACTCTTCAGTTCTAATCCAAGGTAGTTGAGCAAAACTTTTAAACGCATATGAAACTAATAATTACCGTTCAACAAATCGATCTGATATTGTGTACACACACTAATATCGTATGAGTGGTCCCAGGTATATTTTTTGAAAGAGATTCTGTGATTTTTGAATATTTACTGGGAACGTAGTTCAATTATAAAGGTTCAATCGATCAACTTAAAACTTTACATGGTTATTGGGACTAATATTTGAGTGATATTTGGAGATTTTTAAACAAGTCTGTGAAAAATTCAAGAAATTGGCTTTTAATGATATTTTTGATAGACGCAGAATTTCGGTTCGAGGTGTTGCGCGTATCCGTGCTCGCTCATCAACGCGTTTCACAGAGCGTTTTCCTAGTTGTTAACAAAATAGGGCTATGGACGTGAATTCAGAACAGTTCTGAGTTCAATGAAAATAATTTCATAGTTTGGAATAAGCTATTAGTTTTATTGTGTCCAACAGGTGTTTAGAACCCGAAAATTACTAAATTTTCGGGTTCTAAACACCTGTTGGACACAATAAAACTAATAAAACACAATAAAACCCGAAAATTACTAAATTTTCGGGTTCTAAACACCTGTTGGACAAAATACAACTAATAACTTATTCCAAACTATGAAATTATTTTCATTGAACTGTTCTGAATTCACGTCCATAGCCCTATTTTGTTAACAATTACACTGGAAAAAGATATTGATAAAAATCGATTAAGAAACTCGTTAATGCCACGCTCACTACCAAGCCCTCTTAACATTTTCTTGATCGATTCAATACGGCAACGTGTATTATTTGATGCTTGTTTGAAATCAAGCAAGAGATCAAGCTATCTTTGAAATTCTAGGCGCATAAAAATGTATCTTGTATTTTAAATCTTCAAAAAAGATACAAAATACTTTAGAAATGGGTATTTAAAATACAAGATACAGATACATTTGGCTCATGTATTTAAAATACTAGATACAAGATACAAATGTATCTAAGATACGTATCTTAAGATACAAGTATCTAGATACTGCCCATGTCTGAGCGCATGAATAGACAGATTGACAGCTCATTCTTGGCAATCGAGCGCTTGAATAGAAGCCCGTGGTCGGGAAGGGTCGGGATGGGTCGAGACGCAGATATTTGCGAATATACCTGGGTATCACGATTAGTTGATTCGTACTTTAGGTACCCTTAAATCATAAATGTTTGTAAACGGAGGCGACCTGGTTTAGAAAGGCATGTAATATTAATAAGAATAGTCCTATCAATAAATGCATGTGTTGCAAGACATATTTCACAATGCACTTGACCTCTTTCAGTGTAAATCCAGGTTTGCTGCCAAAGAGACTTTAAACCGTCACATGCGCACGCACACTGGTATCAAACCTCACGTCTGCCAATACTGCGGGAAATGCTTCATCCAGGCCTCACAGCTTCGAGCTCACATCTTCCATCATACTGGTCAGTGCTCTTGTATCAGTCACTTACATCTATTACGTTATTTTTCGCTTGAAACATAATTTCCATCGGACTGTTGTTTAGTTCAATAATTGACTTAAAACTGATCATCAGTTGCTTGTTTAAACTGAGTACAGTGGTCTCCATAGAGGCTAAAGTCACATACTGTGCATACAAATTAAATAAAATACAAATCTGCTGATGCAGGGAGACCACCAATATAAAGCTACGTTTACAGTTGGACAATATCCGCTCAGGCGCATCTACGCTGGCCAATCAGATGGCTCGTCGCATGCGCTCCGCTGCTTTGGGGTGCTCTTGTCAAAGATAAACCATGTTCATCTTTCAAGATCAGCACTTCGGCACGTCTGTGCTGCAGCGCTACGTTGGAACTGTAAACGTAGCTTATTTCAAAATGAAAGAACCACTAATTACAGTAGGATTAGCTAAAGTTATTAATTTTCATTATCTTGTGATATAATCCTGTAGGGGAGAACGGCTATGTGTGCGACCACTGCAATAAGGCGTTCAACCGGCGGTCGCGCCTGATGATGCATGTGAAGTATGTCCATGATGGTGCCAAGCCTTACGAGTGTCCGCTGTGCTCCAAGACTTTCGTACGCAAGGAGGACTTGGCTCGGCACAATGTGCTTCACACAGGAACGAAAGGTAGGTAACAAAGAAAATGAAAACAAAAAAATGGCTTTTAGTATGAATGGATATCAAAATTGGGTCAAGTGGGGAACATGAGGACATTCTTATTACTTAGTTCTTTCAATTCTACTTAGGTGAGCACTCTCTCTGAAATTTCAAATTATTTTGCTGTGCTCCTGTACTCCATGTGTTGGTTATTCATGCTTTTTTATCACCTCTTTTGTGGAGAGTGGAATATTTATTCAACTTGAATTCAAAGATTCACCTTTTGTGAAGATTTTTTTGTATATCAAGAGCCAAGCTTGGCCAGCTGGCTCAGGAGTCCGAGGCCGTAGCAAGTGGTGGCCTTGGCCACCCCCCGACCCAACTATGGAACCGGGCGAAGGATTATTATTATCATACATTAGTTTAGTTCATTGAGCGAGCGTCACCACGGTACTCTTATGGCACTTTCACTGTGTTTTTTTTTTGCCTGCACTGCCCTGGTCAAACCGCACAACCAATCGATCTGAAATTTTGCACACATACCTACTAACGTATTCTATGCGGTCTCTGGGATCGTTTTTGAAACAGATCCTGTGATTGGTTTAAATTTTTAAAAAAAATTATCTTTCGATTGGTTGGTTCGATCAATTTGAAATTTTGACAAGTCATTACGACTCACTTTCTTTATTTCTTTCTCACTCAAAATCCCTTGATGTCATAATGGAGTTAAAGATCATATTGCAGTGTACGTAACTTGTAAGCTATATTTAAGAATATGTAATGGTGTCTTGTCAATATGTAATGTATTTGCTTACTTTTATTCCAGAACACACGTGTTCAGTGTGCAGCAAAAACTTTGCAATGAAATCTTCACTGAAGATCCACATGCTGACACATTCAAAGGTGAGTATTAGGAGCCTATCTTCACAGTTATTCTTTGGTTCAAATGAAATTCTTTTTCTCTAAAAAGACAAAATAATTTAATTTTGAAGCGTTTAATTTCTTGAGTAGGATCAGTGGCGTAGGAACGTTTTCAAAGTTAGGGGGGCCAAGGAGGTCACGCCAGAAAAGAAATTCTCGTCAACAAGAAGGGGTCTGGGGCAAGAGCCCCAGCCGCCGGCGGCGAAAATTTTGGAATATTAGAGGTTGAAATGGCGTAGAAATGCTATTTTAAATCGTTTTAATATGACTAGAATGGTAGTGAAAATTTGTTTTATTTACAAAATGAAGTACTAATAATGATGACTCCAATTCCTAATAATAAAGTATGAAAAGTAATACTAACTACTGTCATTACTACAAAAATCCACAGCATACGCAACTGGAGTTACAATAATTATGAAAGTGTCAAGCATAACAAAATAAAAAAAAATATATATATTTTTAAAAACATTTCTGACATTTTTTTAGTTGTAAATCCAGTTACCTACATATGCTGGGGATTTTTGTAGTATAATGGCAGGTAATAGTAGAATGTTCAAATGAAATAACCTCAGGTCCAATTTGAGTCTGGGAAGGCATTAGAATATAATACGCGGGTCTGGGCCGCGCAGGCCGGGAAAATTTTTGAATTTCAATATTAATTTCATGCATTTTAACGCGATTTAAACACAAATATTGGTCGATTTGACATATTAAATTCTTAAATTATTACTATTAAAAAATTAACAATTTTTTTTTTACCCCCCTTTGCCCATCTTCCCTGAAAGTTGGGGGGGGGCATTACACCCCTTGCCAACCCCGGTTCCTACGCCACTGAGTAGGATGGATTGAATTAATGAAACTTCAATATGAACTTTCCAACAAGATCTTCATAAGATGGTAGGTTCATATATCATTAGTATCCAATATTATACACCTAAGGAAGAATATTGAAGGCAACTGTAGTATTATAGTACTAAAGTTCGTTCACGTTTAGAATAGCAAGCTGTAATGGCGGCCGTGTACTACCGTAGTCAAGGGAACACATACCTAAACATGTAAATATCAATATAATAATCAAAAAATGTGTATAATACGACTGTAGATAAAAATAAATCAATTTTATTGAATTTTTATAATATTTACTACTATGTATTAAAAATTGTGTATTTGACATAATTTATACAATTTCAATAATACAAAGAAGAAAGTCTTGCCATTGACAGGGCAGTGTTCAAGTGAACGACCAATGAACAACGTGAACGACGAAACGTCAGAAATAATCTTAACGTGAACGAACTTGAATAGTGAAGTATTGTAATTTACCACTAAGACAGAGTTTGTGGAAAAGTTTAATTGAATTTGAAAGTATTAAAAGGAATGTTAAAACAATACTCTGGATCTATAGGAGTCACCACGGTCATGCGACGAATGTGGCCGTGCTTTCATCCGTCAAGATTGCCTGCTTCGACACATGCGCACCAAACATCGTGATATGTTGGAGGAGATCCTCGCCGAAGCTGAGAAGAAGAAATTGAAGGAACTACTCGCCGTCTCCGCGGACACTCTGACAGACCCAGCAGATGAAGGCGGTGTACCAACTTTGCCCATGCACGAAGATGATCTTGCCGAGGCAATAAAGGAACTGTTGTCTCTACTGGTCGATCAAGAAACCCTGGAATCGTTTGGTTGGCCTGATGCTACTTTAGATGTTGTATTGGAGGCAGTGATTAGACGTTGCGGACAACTGCAGCCAAACCACGAGCATCTCAGTTATGCTGACAAGTTAAGAGAAAATACGAAACAGTTGTTCACTGTTGTTATAGATGATCAAGCTGTCAAATCCTTGCTCAACAATCAGACAGTCGATGAGGTTATTCTGCATGTGTTAAAATTGGCTAGGGCACAGTAATACCGTGGACATTTCTACTGAACTCTGAACCAAATTCAGTACCTATGCAAGTACACTCGTACTATAGTTGACGCAGCCTTGAGAAACGCAAAGTATCAATGGAGTTGGACATGGCGAAATTACGAAATTCAAAGCACAATTGATCTAAATACCAATATAAAGCTGACTGAAATTTATATTTCTTTAAAATGTTTCTATCAAAACAGCTTTTTAATGGTATTTAAGTGAAGTATGCTTTGAATTTCGTAATTTCGCCATGTCCACTTACCATTGATACTTTGCGTTTCTCAAGGCTGCGTCAACTATATATGGAATTGGAAATTGTACTTGCAAATGTGTATTGTTTCTTTTCTTGCAATAGCATGCAGATTGTATGTAAGGCCAGTTATTACTCAAGTTAAATTGTGCCGGTTTAACTAACTTTTAGATTAAATTCAACGGTTTCAATCATTTTGAAGTAGAATCTGATTTGCTGCCTACAGCAAATTTAGTCCAATATTTTATTACCTAATTTGGCGTTGGTTAATAACGGCCCTTAAAATGAGCTGAAAGTATCAACTCTGAGTCCAATTCATATCATAGAAGTAGGTACTACGTACCTACCTAGTACCTACTAATTTTATGTTCTATTTGTAAGTTTTTTTTGTACCTAAAATCAATATACTCCAAGATATTATTTATAAGTAATTGTATTGGTTACTGTAGAAGGTAGGTCATTGTATATCAGGTACAACTGCCCTACCAACCATAGATCGCATAGGACACACACACCTCTTTTAAGAAATCAACCAAAACAAGTTTGAATCTCTGATTTGCCATTGGTTAAATCCACAACACAAACTAAATGGGGACTTACGACATTCATAACGAGCATAATAGAATGAACTGCAGATTTCAATGATACTAATAAGTAATTATAATTTCAAACATTTTTTTTGTCTAGGGCTTAACGTTGCACTGTTCTGCAGCGAAGCTAATGGCGACGGTACACGGTATTTCATACATGCTACATATTTGTGTTGGGTACCTTCTCATGGTTGGCGGGGCAGCATAGTAGTAGGTTTAGTCAAGGAAATTAGATGGTTAAACTCTATCTCTCTCTGCTCCATATAAAAACATGTTTATGTTATGGGTCAGAGATAGCAGAGTATGAACCATCTAGTTTCCCTGACTGTACATAGTGCACTTACTCAAAACAAAACTAATGTAGTAGTATTATTTTTTCATGATTGAGTTCTAATTAATTTATATAATTTCATACAATTTAACTGCTGCTAAATTACTAATAGGTAGGAAGTGTTCTATGTGAAATAATTTGTGAAATAGATCATTTGTATTTTAAATTTAATTTGTAATACCTAACAAACATTTATATCAATAAACTAGGAAAATTACACATCGGATTTTATTGATCATATCATATCTGATCACGCTGAAACCAAAGTGGTTTCAGCCTACCTACCCTTAAAAATAAATTATCACTACTTAGTGAACAAAGGATTAGTAATTGTTACTTCAGTTCCTTCAATAAAAATCTCTTCATATAAATATCTGCGATTCTGTCGACATTCATGACCACATTTGTTAGAGCGGCATTTTACACATGGAAAATGACATCCAGGGCATGCTTCTTCAAGACAGTCGCAAATATCCTTTTGTGCTGCACCAAACAAGCCATTTTCATCATAAAGAGTGGCCTTTTTACCGCCTTGAGTAGCAGATTTTCTGTTTAATTTCTTTCGTTCACGATTGCTTCTCTCTGGATCAAAGTTTTCCATGAACTTTGTGGTTTGAACTTCAGTGAGTTTCTTCAAGGAAAATTTTTCAGATGTTGGCTGCAAGCAATGAAAATGGTAAATATTAAATAGGGTTTTCCACTGGCTGCAATCATTGAGCATTAGGTGCGAGTATCGTTTCTGTTGGAAATTCAGTGAGCACTCGCACACGGTGTTTGTGTCTTCCACAGGTAAAGTTGCACGCACTTTGTGCACATTTCTTACACTGAAAAAATTTTCAGTGCAACCACTGCACCGAGCATTATTTTGGGAAACTGGTCAACAACTTATTGAAGTCAAATACGGTCCCTTTCGGACCGCAGGTCTTACTCCCCCCCACAATGGACCAAAGTCCTCTGGCCAACCTATCTTTCCCCCCTCCTCCTTGAAACAGATAGGTATATGCCCAGCCCAAGAGGATGGAGGGAGGGTTCAAGCCCTCCCCGCCCACTGCCCAATTCCGGACTGGCCTTCTCACAAGTGCTGGACCCGCACGGACCGAGGTTGCCCCATCCCCTGACCATCCCAGAGATGAAATGCAATATTTATAATCAGTCGCAAGATCCTCGATGTTGACGCGACAAAAGAAAATAGATTATGTGTAGGTAGGTAGTAGGTAGGTAGATAGGAGCCTAGGTAGGGTGTGACTACGATCCCGACAGCCGGGACTTTCAGGTTAAAAAAATAGTCCCGACCGTAGGTTTTACTGGGCAGCCTAAGGAATAAAACTCTCTATGGGTAGACAAATTCGAACTGGGCAACTTAAAAAAAATAACTCTATGGTTAGGCAGAATTAAAACTTGTGAAAATTACAAATAAAAAAAAATGTGCTCCCGGCCGGATTCGAACCGACGACCTCTTGCACCGTGGTCCAGCACGCTATCTATAGCGCCATCTGGACGGTCATACTGAAAGCCGTTCTTAACCAGTATATAAATAAACAAGGCCAGTCGGGACTATTTTTTTAACCTGAAAATCCCGGCTGTCGGGATTTTAGTCACTACCGCCTAGGTACCTACCTAGATGAGATTGTGGCATAAGAGGTTATTGTTCAAAACTTACAGCTTGCTGTCCCAAATTCCGTGGAAACTGGTCTAAAGAACTCGAGCTAGTGTCATCGTGAGAAATACCAAGTTGCGTAAAACTATTTGTCACATCGCTATCACCGCTCATGATTAGTTTTAATTAATTACAATAATAACAAGAAGCCAAATGCAGCTGTCACTTTCCTGCTTGTTGTTGTTTCTTCTTCTTGCATGCATACACCGCCTTCTGATTAATAGCGATTCGCACGCACCGCCCTCTAGTAGCCGCGAACTTTTTGATCTGTTGAATGTCGTCAAGTGCATTTATTAGAGGTTATAGTATTATAATTTTTACTTTAATTTTCCACAACATTATAAATAATGGGTGATGTGATACTTCTCTCCAGTGAATCTAGTGATGAAGAGTCAATATTAAATACAAACTTGAAAGGACTAGAATTTCCTTCCTTGAATAGGGTTGAAAACGTAAAATCCATAATCAGCCTTGAACATTACAGTTGCAAAGGCAATTATAATTTGTCTTCTGAATCTGAATCCGAGTCTCAGAATGATATTATGTTAAAAATCTCTCTGAAAGAGGATAATGCAGTTATCGATCCTTCCTCCACAATGGGCACTGACCATTGCTCGGAATTTAGTCCTAAAAGTGAAAGTGCGGCTCCATTTTATTCCCACTCGAGTGGTGGTGGATTGTCATCAGCCGGTAATTCATCTACTGCTCAAGAATCTGACCGATTTGTACACATTTTGAGTGACTCCGATGATGATATTGATGATAAGATTAGTAGTGTGGATAATGTAATCCTAAATAGTCATTCAGGACAATCACGTTCCCAAGTAATCAGTCAAACTCAATCTAATAGTAGCCATTCAGAAGATGACATCTTGAGGCCAACAGTACATTTAGATGGGGCTGACAAACCTAAAGGGGTTTGTGGCAAACGAAAGAATATGGGGAAAGATTCAAGTATCGGTAAAAAGGAATTGGCAGAAAAACGTCGTAAAGAGGCACAAGCTGACAGGGAAAGAAAGAAAAATGAGCTAGCTCAGGCAAAAGCATTGAAACAGGCTGCTGCAAAGATCCAAAAAGTTTACAAGTTGGAAGAATGCTTGAAAGTAAGTTTCGATTCTGGCTACTAAAATTAGAGTTTTAGATTCGAAGACGATCAATCTTAATAGTTTGATTAGAAGTTTAAATCTCATTTGTTTGATTTTAAAAAATCTCAGCCTGCACATTTGTCTGGAACTGTAACAGTTGTGATGTTAGTAATGTGCCGTTGGACTTGGTGGTAGGTAAAACAGTTTGGTCTCAAATTCTTTCAATTTTGTAGTACGTAACTGCTCTGCTTGATCACAACCTGTTTGAAGAGAATTTTGGTGGTGATCTCAAACACTCATTGAATGAATTGGAAGTGAAGTACCAATCTCACAGCCAGATTTATCCAATGACAGTTACTTGGATCAGAAAAATACCTGTGGAGGATGGAGCAACGAAGACAAATGTAATTATTAATTAATATTGTAAATGTAATGATGTTTGTATTAATGTAATGAATGACAGAGGTACCGTTATTGGTAAAAGAGATAATTTGTGAGATTAATGTTTTAGACACTATTATTTATTTTGCATTAAGGAGGAGTCACACGTTCTTCTGATAATGACACCACAACAGGCTGTCAATCTGATCCAAAAACGAGAACTGTGTAACGAAGTGCAAGCCGTGCAAGCACATTTCACTTCACAGAAACTGTCTCTCATCTTGCACGGTACAGAGAGTTACTTCAGGTAAACTACAAACCAATGTTTTATGAGAACATTCATCACTGATCAAAACAGTGATACATTCAGGATAAGCATTCAGTTTGAAAGAAAAAATGTGCATTTCAGAGTACAAAAGAAAGGAAAATCAAATGATGTCTCCCGAATAACTCGTGACGATTTGACCGAGGCACTAGTGGAGGTTCACATACTTGCTGGATGCAATCACCGATTTACAGAGAGCTCCATGGAGGTGGCGATGATGATCGGTCAGTTCACCAAGGCAGTGGCTGAAATACCATACAGGTTAGATGAAGTTACCTTTCCTCTCAAACCTACCTAATTTCATTCATTAAAGAATGAAAATTAACTTATCTACATTTATAAAACACTGAAAAGATTATAAGTTCACAAGCTGTTTTATATTAATACCTACCTACTTCGTAACAGCACCGAGTACTATTATTACTCTGTGGCTAATCATCAGTCATTTGTAGATATTCAAAATCATTATGTTAGTTTTAATAACTAATGTTCTGGCTTCAGGTTGGAGAAGAGCAAGAAAGAGGAGAACAAGTTGGATTGGTTCGGCGAGGGTGACAACCGTGACTGCGTGCGAGTGGACAAGAATGGCATTGGCCTGCAGCGACTGTGGCGGCAACAACTCTGCGAGTTTAACCTCGCTGGTCTGCAAATCTCCGAGGCCATCACCGGCATCTATCGGACACCACAAGCTCTGTTTCAGGTATGTTCACCTCGGTTGTCACATGCATCTGCCTAAGAATGGTCTAAGAATAAGTGATGCTTTATTCATTATGTGGTGGCCATTAAGCCGCTTTCACATAACACGCGTTTTGCGTCTTTTTTTTACCAATCAAAACCACCACAAATTTTGCCGCAGGCGTTTTTTTTCTCGCCGCCTCACCTCGATTGTTGGGAGGTTTTTTGAAGTAACGCGAGCGGCGAAAATGACGTCACGACTTAGCAGCCAATCAAGTGCAACTACGTCATGTATAAAATAAGACTATGGTTAATAATTACATACCTGTGCATATTATTCCATCTAATAACACACAAATTATTACTAGGTAACAAAAATAATACATTAATATAAACATTCTGTTTTCCACGGCCTCTTCTAATCAAGGCGAAACCAAGGTGCTTATAATCCGCGCCGCGTCCACGTCGAGGTAATGTGAATGGTTCTGGCAAAGCGGCGATTTTTATTTTGAAAAAGTAAACGCGAAACGCGTGTTATGTGAAAGCGGCTTTAAAGTGTGCGAGTGTGAATTTCAGCTCAATCGGAGCTCATATTTTTTTGTTGCAGGCATACAATGGATGTTGCAACCGGAATGAGGCAGAGAAGCTTCTGCAAGATATCCAGGTAAGAAGCTGTAAGCTAATTGATATCATTGAATTTGTCAATTTAGTAAATTTTTAGTTCAAATTCAATACAAACAAAGAAACACGTATTATCAATGTACCTAACATTTTTCTAAGGTTATGTAATCCTAGTAAAAATCTTCTTTCAGATTCGTCGTAATGTTGGAGCTCTTTCTTCTGCCCGCCGAATAGGTCCGGAGCTTAGCAAGAAAATTCATGCCTTTTTTACTTCGTTGGATGGCACAGGAGATCTTTCTTTATCACAGAGTTAATTTGGTTAAATCAATTGTTGATTATAAAAGAGTTGATGATTGACCTCATGGCAACACTAATCATTGTTATTCCTAGATTCCAAGATTAATACCCCTACATAACTATTGGTTTGGCAGAGCATTAAAAACCAGACCTAAGTTAACATAAACATGATTTTTACATGTACCTACAAATATAGTTCCTGTAATAAATCTACATTCTGTATAATTGGATTTTGAATTCTAGAAACCTACTTGTCTACTTGTATGTGTAGATTTCAAAGTGATTTTGATTTAAATTTGTCTTCATACTAATAAATTGAAAAAAAAATTAAAAACTAATATGTGTTTATGCATACTGCACTCTTCAAGAAGGGGCAATAGAAGTATTAATATTTTAGTCTAAAGGTACGTTTACAGCTCGGCGTACGTTCGGCGCTCAGCGCTCGACGTTGAGCCTCCTGATTGGCCAACGCCGAGCGCTGGCGTTCAAGGTCAAAGATAAACCATGTTCATCTTTCAGCGCTAGCGCTGAGCGTCGAACGTCAAGCTGTAAACGAACCTTAAGGTAATATCAAACCTGGGACTCGAGCGACTAATTGAAATTATGTAGTGTTTTGACCAGGGACCCGAACCGGAACCGGAACCTAGAACCGGTATGAACCTTTATAATTTCGGAACCAGAACCGGAACCGTTATACTTTTTTCCCAAAGAACCGGAACCGGAACCCGAACCTTTATAATCAATTAGGTTCTTAAAGGTTCTTAAAGGTTCTTTAAGGTTCCTTCTTTTAATAAAAAAATCATGTATATCACTTTGGATATTATATCACAAAGTTGTATAAAGTTTATTTTTTGGTAAAATTTCCAATGTGTACTTTTTATAGAAATTTTTAATTCTTGACAAGAAATAATAATTCTTCATTATGCAAACGCTGCTCGAGTTTTCAATTTTTGAATCTGACTACTGCGATGAGAACTGCATTGCCGACAATTTGAATATGATAGCTCAGGAAAAATCAATGTTTACGTTGTCTTATGAAGAAAATTGCAGCCACTATATACTGTCTCCTCTGAATTTTACTCTGTGCACCAACATGTGAATTGTATACAGACACTGCCTACACCTGTGCTTGCATTCATAGGACAAAATCCAAATCAAATAATTCCATTAAATTTGACATAGGTAATACTGAAGTTTTATAATAGGTATAGTTTGATTTAAAATATGAGAACCGGAACCTTTATGCAGGAACCGAACCTTTAAGAATATTTGTTTTAGAACCGGAACCCGAACCTTTATAAAATAAAATTGTGGAACCGGAACCGGAACCCAAACCTTTATTAATAAAGGTTCGGGTCCCTGGTTTTGACACGCGCGATCGTCACGTTAGAAGCAAAACAGGGAGTAGCAGAAGTCATGGCACTCGACTAATTAGTATTTGTTTTGTTGTCCAACAAAATTTCATTCGTCTGGAATGACAATCAAGGGTACAATCAAGGATAATTAGTATACGTTTTGTTGTCCAACAAAATTTCGTCTGGAAAAATACCTGGTTTGTTATAAAATTCATGAGCAAGGACTGACATGACAAGTCTGCACTACAGATTAATTATTTTTTATTAGGTATACATCACATAAAGTTTCAATCATTTTGTAACAGTTAATTTCGTGTAGGTATTCATTGTATTACTTTGCTATGAAAAACTAGTAAAACCTATTATTTGCTTTCAGCAATAGTGTATTTATTGCATAAATTTGATTGCCAAGAGAATCTTATGCTGTAGGTAAATGTGGTATGAACATGTAGATAGCTATAGTAAACGAACTATTGATTGCATTGATAATGAAAACAAATGGGCAGTTGATAGCAGTACATTGCTAAATGAATATTGGCTATACAGAAATAACATAATGATTCAATATATTATTCAAGACAAACATCAAGCTGCATGGATCTTCATGGATCTGCCTCGTGCAACATGTCGACAGACGTGGCTGCAGCAATGCAGCGGCTGGTGTTTGCAAGATGAGGCTTCGCGATGACGGAGCGAATCTCCTCACGCAGTTTGACGAGCACTCGTCGTACGTCTCGGTTGTGGGCAGGAGCAACGCGCAGAGCTTCTTGCACATCCTCCAGAGACTCTTCATACAACTTCAGATCAACACGAGCTTTGGCTCGAGCGTAGTATGCTTCAAACGAGTCCGGCTTTAACTTTAATACTTGGTTTGCCAATTCGATTGCCTCTGGACATTCCTAGAAAAATGAACAAAAATGCTTGTGAAATATGCAATCACTACTCTTCAGTAGATACATTGTAACTTGTAAGTAATACCTAAGTATACTACTACTGCATTCATATTACAATATGACATAATATGACCTAATACATGCTAATAACTATATAAAATACTTGGTATGACTTTAATGAATGTGGAGGCTATTTTTGACTCAATTTTTGTTGATCAATCATGAATGCACCGTTGGTTATCAAACATCTTCTACAGTGATGAATAGTTGCTAACCTTCATCTTCCTCTTGCACCTGGCTTGATTGAGTAAGAAATTTGCTCGGAGTTGTTGAAATGTAGCCAAGTGCTCAGAATCGGCAGCTTCGTCAAGTGGGAACTTGCGTAATGCATACTGGTAGCGGTGAGCTGCTTCTTTCAGTCGGCTTTTGCGGTACAAAACGTTGCCATCTTCAAGGAGTTTGTTGAGTAAAATCAACCTTAAAGAATAACAAAACAAATTAATTATTTAAATTGAACATTGTTTTGCCTCTTAAAATGTACCAACTCTGATTCAACTGGGTCCCAAATATAAATGCAGTGATCTGAACACAATTTCCATGCATCATGTACAACTTATTAAAGCAAAAAGTAAATAAAACATGTAGGAATAACGCAAATAACTCACATGATCTCTGGTTTTCCTGCTGCCATTGCCCACGTGGCTGGACCGAGCTTCGCTCCCTTTCGTAGGAAACAGTGCACGACTTGAGCATTGCGACAGCCGATGGCTCGATCGAGTGGTCGCATACCGTTGATGTCGACGTGCTCGATCATGGCACCACGGTCAATGAGGAGTTGAACCATTGCTGGGTTGCCCTGGAACGCAGCCAAGTCAAGCGGGGTGCGACCGGTCTTGTCGGCATGGTTTACACTCGCGCCACGCTCCAGCAGACACTGCGCAGCTTGGACGCGGCCGCGCAGGCACGACCAGCCCAACGCTGTCACACCCTCGCGATCTTCTTGACTCATGCTCGATCCTGGAAATATCAAATGAATTGTTAGATTTGTGACATTTGTGACATCAAACAAATGAAAACATTAAAATGAAATATAATTGGCACTATGTACCAAGAGAGAATTTAAACGAGGAAATAGGTAATTTACATTTGTCAATAATATTTGTTGTTAAATTAGTTGATAAGACTGTTGAACAACGTGCATGGAACTAGCTTCACACGTATATTGATTAGGTGGGGACACTTGAACATTCTTGGCGATACCAGCTCCATGGGGAATTAACCAATGGATTCTAAGAATTTAATTTTGAGCAGGTGGCGCTCCGGCTCAGGTAGTGAACAGTGGAACTAAATTTGAATTTTGGAACAAAATGCAAGCTTAAATTAGTTATTAAATGTCTGCCACTGCCACACAACATATAGAGCGCTAGCTGCTCAAACGTACAGTTACGAGAATTCCCGATAATTCGTATTCAAGATTGCCAATGGTGATGCGTTGAAGAGTCCCCACCTATTCTATATATGTGTGAAGCTAGTTCCATGACCATTGTATATTATGTTAAGTAATATAAAACAATGAATGCCGCCATTTTTGTTAATGTACCTATTTGACAAAATAAAGATACTTGAACGTGTTAACTGTGCTTGTCCATCAAATAAACTGTTTCCTATTATATACATATCATAATAATTTCAACCTTTATCAAGTAGCAAGTCAATGAGTCCAACATGTCCCTCCGCTGCTGCCATCATGAGTGCGGAGCGGCCAGAAGTATCCCTTTGCTCAAGCGGTGCGTGGTTCTGTAGAAGCCGCTCAGCCACAGCCCAATGACCTTCCTTCACAGCCACTAGCAGCGGAGCCATATCCTGAGAGAGACACAAGTTTGTTAGAGGAGAACAACAAATGAATACAAATAAACTGAGAATAAGAATCTTGCCCGAGATTTTATAAAGACATTCAACTGGTTGCGACCGTACCTTGCGATTGACAGCAGAAATGCTGGCACCTCTGATGATCAACGCCATGCAAACACTGTGACATCCATTGGCAGCAGCCGTAGTCAATGCAGTTTCCCCAGTCAATGTGTCGCAAGCGTCTGGCTTTACTTCAGCCATGTCCAGCAAGTACTCGACAATCTAAAATAAAACATTAAATAAAATTTAATCCAAAATATAAGTTCACAAATTCTCTCTATTTCTTCATTAATGGCGTTTTCCACTGGCCGCACTGGGGTTACACTGAAATGACGACACTATAGAAAACCTAATGTAAATTTCAAACAGAGTGCAGAACCAGTGCGACCCAGAGCGGCCAGTGGAAAACGCCATAAGTTTCTTTCATGAATATTCATTTTATAATTTAAATTAATTCTAGTTTTACAGTATACTGTAAACAGTATACTGCCAATACTGTAAACAAATGTTTAGGATAATGAGCCAACTTATCAGTATATTTGAAAACATTTGAATGACGTTATTGTGGAATTTTCCTACTTAATGCAACAATCAAAGGTACCCCACCTCAGAATGACCTTGAGCAGCGGCAGCCACGAGAGCTTGCTGGGCAGCTTCTCCGAGCTCCACCTCCTCTTCCGGTCGTCGCATCAGCCAATCACAGGCAAGAAGGTATCCGACAACGTTCAGTCGGCCGTTGCGTGCGGCATGCACAAGCGGACATTGCCCGGCAGTGTCGGTGTGACCGAGACTTGCACCAGCAGACACCAACTGGCGCACAACCTGTGGCAGGAAGAGAAACTCAGTGAGGGTTCTTTTCTTCCTTTTACAGGGAAGCAATAGTAATTTCAAGACCAAATTTATTGTCCAACAAAATGTGCTGTGCAGACTAATAAGAAAACAATGCTACATTGTTGCAAACAATATAAACCTTCATTTATTTTGTCTGAAAGAAGGAATTTGTAGTCTACACAATCTTTAAGTACTAATCTGCTATTAATCTCAGTAGGTAGTCATTATGAAGTATTGTAAATTGAAAAATTAGGATAATATATTGCCTTCTTGGAACCCAAAAGACTGTACTCAATAATTATAGGCTTCCCACGAAATAAAAAAACATCATTTAACAATTTATCCTTGGAAGAGATCTGAGCACTTTTTTTACCTCGCAATGTCCACGAGCAGAAGCTAATGACAACGGCGTGCATCCCTGGCTGTTGGTGAGCTCAACATCAGCACCGAACTCCAGCAGGAGCGCCACCATTTCCGACACGCCCTCATGAGCATACATGCACAGCGCTGGTGCGTTACCAAGAAACTCAGTCAAGTGATCAGGCGAAGCGCCGGCCAGCAGCAGAAGTCTGGATACCTGTGGAAAAGCACGCACGCAGTTAGAAGAGAAGATTAAAAAATCTCTAGAATTACAGAAATGGGAGACAAAAATTGGGGTATTTTTTTCAAATATTTTCCTATTTTCTTCATCCTCAATGGCCCCAATGGCAAGATAATCAACAAAAAAGATGATATTATATTGTTGAAAGCAATTTGTAAACTTCTATATACATATTCTGCAAGGAGATTCTTTGAACAACTTTTATCTTTGAGCCTAATATATTTAAAAATATATAAAAAATAAGTTAACAAGTAAAATACTTAATACTTGAGAAGAAGGTATTACTAATATTTAAAACAATAGGTATAATATATTAGTATTGACCAAAGAATACTTATGTAGGTATGTAGCTTATACATATGGAGCGCATTTTTTTTGTATGAAAAATGATATGACATGAAATGCACCCCTGTGCTATTGAGTTATAAAAATATCCTACCTTCACATTGGGGCTGTAGATGTTGCGCAACGTGCACAACGACGACAAGATGTTCTCTGCGCTACTCGCCACCCAGTGAGCTTGCAAGTCACGTGACGAATACACATGCAAAGTCATATTCTTGTAGAGGTGAGCCTTGAGTATATGATGTCCGAGTTCCAAAGTCTTCTCGGCATCGAGCGGGGATTGCACGCGGGAGAGTCGGAAGGCAATGCCAGAGTGACCACCTCGAAGATCACAGAGGAACTTGCAGCTCTCACCGTCATCTCGGCGGATCAACCACTCTCTGAACGACGGGTGGAAGAACATGTATGTGTTGTCCAGACGCTTTACAAGGAAACCAGACAACAACTGCAGATAAAGAAATTTATATTAATACAATGTTTTACAATGTAACTACCTAATGCTTTCGGGAAATCAATTGCAATATGTACCTTGAATCTCTGCAAGAAATCCTCCCAAGGCAGGAATTTATCAGTGTTTAGAGCATTGACGGAATAGTAGATTTCGAGGAGAGTAAGAGGGTATAGAGCAGCCAGGCATACGGAGAGTATGGAGACTACTTGCTCGAAGGAACGAATCGTTGGGAATCGAAGATTGAAGTGCAGCAGGAATATCTGGGCCAGTGACACAGGCAGAACCTTTAAAAAAATAACACATTGTTAGTAACCAAAATTATTAGTAAATTTGAATATCTAGATCAGTTTCAACTTAACATGTAGGTACCTTATAGCCAGATGATTTTGCCACCAAATGACCTCTTTCCAGCAGGTCGAGGGTCAGCTTTGCAAAGAGGAAAGAGCCTTTGCTGAGCCCAAGAAGATGCTGAGAGAATCGGAACTGAGAGCTTGAGCTGCCGTCAAGTTTGCCTGAAGTTGAGGCTACGTTTGACTGGATGCTTGGACTGTTGCTTAGACGGAAATTGATGTAACCCAGCAAGTCTTTTTGTAGATTCTCATTGGAATTCAGCTTATCCAAGCTGAAAGAGAGCAAGAAAATTTGTTTTTCAAATCAACAACCGAATGGGTAGATACTGGGTAGATACTGACGATGATAAGAAACGTTATTTGTACCTGATTACATGGAAAGGCAGACTATTTGTAGCTTCTTGTAGTTGGGTGCGAACTGTCACGACAAGCTTCAGCCATGGCGGGAAGTCGGCGATGTGTCGAGTGAAGAAGGAAGCCAACGTGTCTCCGTGATCAGGTCGATGATATTCCGCCTCGCACACAGCATCCACCAAGATGATGCAGTTATCATTGGGAATCTTGTTCTTCTGACGAAGAGCAGTCAACGGCTCAAGAACTCCGCGGGCGAAGGCAAGGTCGGGGTTTGTGATGCATTCCTTCATCGACACAGATCCCTGCAGAAAACGATTGTGTCGAGAACTTAAAAAGGTGTATGATTTTACTTACCAACTAACTACAAATATTGTCAAATGTGAATAATTTCAATTATGCCTTCTCCCTGGGAAATGTAGGTAGAATGCCAATTTAATAAAAAATAATGTATGGAAAAAGGTTTGGAAATTTACATTTGGTGGCAGATGTGGGACTCTCTTGTAGAAATTATTATTGTAATGTGCAATATGCTACACATGTAATTGATCCAGTATACATAGATGCCAATAATTTAAAACTAATACTACACAAAAGTAATTGTTGAGTCCCATACCTGGAAATGAGGTTCTGAAAGGAGATATTCCCTGTACGCTGCCAACTGTGTAGCTTGACACAGCTGAGCTGCCAGAGAGTGTATGAAGTCTGGCACCAGGCAGGTGTTATTGTTGTCGGCTTGGCAGAAGTGGTAGGCAACGACGTGGGAAGCAAGGTGACGGATTCGCTCGGAGACTAGATTGATTTGACAGTAAATACTTTGCGATCCACCAGTTCTATCCTTGCTGTTGCACACATACGGATCTGTAATATAAAAAAATATTTATATACTAATTATGATGACTGGGGTGGGTGGTCTCATGAAATCATGTATGATTACAAAGTTAGATTTATTTGTGATGTTGAAGAAAGTGAAAATATTGAATCTTATATAACCAAATATAGATCTCTACAAATCATACATTCATTACTTCCATCCATCTTCTTATCCACATGAAAGAGAAAACTCACCTTGCTGATAAGACGGATCTCTGCGTCTTCCAAAACAGCTGTATTCAACCAGCTGTAAGATGAGAGCGGTCTTTCCTGTGCCGGGATTTCCCGAAACAATGACTCCTGGGCTGGACGAGCCGAGTGCTTCCTCCATATCACGGATCAACCAATGCCGACCAAGAAACAGTGGATCAGACTCCTGCAGAGGCACCTCAAAGAAGAGTGGCTTCAGGGTCAGCTGGGGGGCGCGGTACTGAGCAAATCTCACTAGGATAGAATACAAAAAGTGTTAAAATAAGAAATCAAGTCAATCTCTACATCTGCAGTTGATTTAGCTATATGTATTTAATTACCTTTTGGGTCGATAGGCCCTTTCACAGATCCTGAACGAGCAGAACGGCGAATGGAAGCTCGTCGATTCTTAAACATGTTCAAATCTTCAATCTGTCCAGCCTGAGTAGCTGCAAAACAATTAACAATATTAAATATTACATTTACGGAAATTGTATAAATATTTTCGAGAAACTTTAAACTGAAATAACCTGAAAAATCTCTTATTTATTGTGTGTAACTTAAGTTTATTTTATATCATTCCCTGAAGAAAAGATAGAATGCTCTTACTTGTGACTGAATGTCTCCTGGAAACCGGGCTGTTGGAACAGTTGCTGGTTCCGGAAACTGACATCAGTGAAGCAACACTGTCGGAAGACGGTTCTTTCATCACTCCACTTCTTACATCCACTTCTGATGAGCCTGCTGAGAGAGTAGATTGTGTCATTGAAGTCTTCTGAACAATAAGAACTAGTTTCATCTCTAAATCGCAAGTTCATAATTTATTTGGGAATATTCAAGCGGTAGGTATCTATAAACCTAATCTTTTGTTGTACTGGGTCTTATATTCAATAACTAGAACACCATGAAGGAAGGTAGGCATAATTTAGGTTCACTTTAGGTTGCTTTTCACATTAAATTAATTTATCAGAATTATAACTATGTACTTTTATAATAATTTGTTCTACAGCATGATACGTACGTGTCGTACCTGTGAGAGTCGACACCGGGCTGGTATTGGTCGAGGCAAGCGTGTGAGTCTCGAGACTGGCCAGTGAGGAGAAAGAAGCGCAAGAGTCGTGACTGCGAGAGTTACGATTGGCCGAGGATCCTGGCCGCCGAGGTGGTGACTGCGCAGTGCGAGTTGCCCGTCTTGCGTTGTCACCCAAGAGCAAACCCAGACGCATGTAGAGGTCACTCTGGGAGGACTTCTTCGCATTGCACACCGGTCGAATGGAGCCACCTTCATCATCTGTAAAGATAGGTATTTTTTAATGTAAACGAAACAATTATGAATGAATGATGGTTATGAATGATTGTTTATAAGTACATTAATAATGAATAAAACATCATAAAATAACAAAAATAATTCCACAAAACTCACAATTAAATAGCCATGCAAACAAACCAATTCTGCCAACTAATTTCACATTTAAATTCTACGTAAAAAAATTATAATATTTTTCAAATCGTGCATAAAATTTTGTTTAAATGATTCTAAAAATCCACTCTGAAACGGAAACACTGAAAATGAGATCAACAAACAATGCGCGATAGATGTTAACAAGTCAATGCAAACCATGCAAACACAGCGAGGCATTGCATCGAATATAATATAACATTTTATTCAAATCAGCGGTAGCCAAGTATAAAGTCGGCGTGCCTGCTAGTTGGTTGAGACCGGCGTGGCTTCCTCCCATCGACCACAATGACTTGATCTTTCCGAATACCATACTCGGCCAATAGCGAGCCTCCTGAGACGTCATCATTGACGCTAAGAACCAATCACAATCCATATTGATCACATTGGAAAGTCAAATAATATCAGTCAAGTTCTATTAGAAATGGCTGTTCTAATGTTCTTGTGGCTGTTGCATCAAAAGAACAGATAATCTAATTTTACATAATTCAACACAAAATGGAAGAGTAGGTATCCATAATACCAATTACAATGTAAATTATAAGAACAGTCCATGATTATTATTATAGAGTGATATAGAACAGTAAAATACCGCAGTATTAGTTACCTGAGAGCGCAGAAGGATTATCAGTCGGATCGACCGGGGGACGGGGCAACGCACGTTGGGCAAATGGGCTGCGTAGAGATTTTGGACTGAGGAAAAACCGACGTCTGGTCTGTGGAGGGGTGGGGCAACCTGTAAATAAACAATTAAAACATTGAATCTCAGTTTCATACATTTTAAGTGTCATAGAATGTGAGTATAAGTCGAGTAAAGTGTATAGGTCTAGTAAAAGTGTTCAGTTTTATATCTGATTGGGGGTGTAGTTCCGAAAGTTCGAATTTCACGTTTTTAAATACTGAGATCAGCCATATTCATTCTTTGCGCTGTACTTACTTTGAGTCATGATGTTGCTGTTGGAGCCGCAGCAGACATCACTGTTGCGCAGCGCACGTGTGGGAGAAGGTCGTGTCTTGGGGAGGCGGCTTGGCGAGGGCCACTCAGGGGCCAAACCTGACGGGATGCTGGGATCATGACGAGTCTGTGAAAAAGAGATTACACTTATAAACCAACTTGATGTTATTGCCCTAACACGCCACTAATTTTGCAGTAACTTAAAACAAAATTACAATAACTTTTTAAAGTGAAGCCATTTCTAAAATATATTACCTGCATGTAAGTTGTGAAGTGACCATTGGTTTTGACCTTTGTCCTGGCCTGGGCCCCAACTGACCCCTTGATCTCGCCATACAGGGTCGTCTCAGAGCCCTGCAATGCGCGTGGACAGCCCAATGCCTTCTTGGTCGGATGAGCTGAAATCACACAGTAGCATTAGCTCCTGCATTATCTCTCCATTAGTTCCAGACACCCACATTCCAATCAGGTTGCTTCTTTGAACGGAATATGCCGATAGAGATGAGCTACTAGGTTTAAAATAACTTTACATTCAGGACACTTGTTTATAATCCATGCAATACAGACGGAAGTATTAAAATACTGGTTAAGTTCTGGAGAGAAGACTAAGCTATAGGGAATGGAATCCCCTTCCTTAATTTTTACATATTCCTTGGAAGATGGGGCTCCGTGTTTGTTTTCTTCCGGATGTTATGAAGTAGAAAGGGTGGAGTGATGTTAACATCCGATAGGAATGGAATGTTCAATACTGTCAATACATATTAGTGCATTAAGACGCGTCTTTCCTGTCGCGAGTCTTCTTTCCTGTTCATCCCAAGGGATTATGACCAACGAGTCATACGAAAATTGGATAAAAAAATAAATATGCATCAATTTTTTTCAAATTCAGTTTATCAATTCAATTTATATTCATCAAATCGTTCTCGAAAGAAAACAGTTCCTAATCATGATCGTCTCCTCGGAGTATTCTTATTTTCTAACTTATTTCCTTGTGTCCCTTACCCAATTGAAATTAAAACATAATAGTAATATAATCGTAAAACATGAAACTGGGACGGGACCTCCAACTCTTGATCGAGGTTTGATACATTCATGACGTTTTAATTGATATATTTTTGAACTCATTTCAAGTAGCGAATGTCTACTTGTACTCACAATTTGTGGCAGCGCAGAGCGGGCAGGCCTCGTTCCTGAACATGCAGGAATAGCATCTCTCGTGTCCGCAAGTGTCAATCAACTTCCTCTTCTTGCCCTTGTCGAACGGCATGTTGCAACTGGGACAAGTTCCGCCGCTGGCTTCGCTCTCGAGGAGTTTGCGGATCGCAGCAAGATCTGCACACAGAAAACAGATACTCGTCAACACAAGTCCAAGAAGATCACCACTCTCGATGCCATCGTGTTTCTGAAGTTGTAATGAATTGATCGTGATAACATATAATCTAATAAAAGTTTGGCGTTGATAGGAATCGCAGTTCTTCTCCCGTCAATGAAACATATTCTTCTCCCTTGGGCGACAAGCAGACCACGCCCGTATCAAACCGAAACCGTGCTCAAAACACAGACAACAAGAATTGATAATGATCGAATAATACATTACTATTAAGAAACCTAGCATGTAATTTCAGTGGGTGGCAGAAAATGATCAATCTTGAAGACTTCTGAGGGGAGAACTCACACCAAGACAAAACGTCAACATAATTTTTGAAATGTTCTACATTGGCTTTCAGAGAAGCAAAAACGTTTTCAAGAATTGTTTTATAATATCATAAGTAGAAAGAAAAGATCGTTCGTACTAAACGATCATCTTCATCCAAAGCGAGCTCATTAATTGCACTTGAAAGTTGAATTGCATATCGAACAACAGCCGGGGACGTTTATTTCGCTTAGATTTTTACTTTACGTGGAAGTTCAGCTTATGAAAGGGTAGAGTAAAGTTTCTTAGCAGTCATCTAGGATGAACTCGCGACTCTGCAGCGAGTCTGGTAACTTGTATAACAATACTGACTTGTCATTGCGTGAAATGAGATGTGATTGCACTGCAAGTGCATGTGCATGCAAGTGCAATGAGGGGAATGATCAACCTGGAATATGGCAACTTCTATCGAGATGGTCGACATCTGCATGAGATGTGCACGTCAATTCGAAGCAAAGTCTGGATCTTTTTACAATCAAATGCCTGACCTTGGATTCTCTTACATCAAACCATGCATAAAACCCAAGAAAACTACAGATATTAGCGTATCGTACTAAGTTTTAGAGATTATTACGTTTTCGTCTTCTCACTTTCTGTAACTCTTCCACTCTATAGCCACTCTATAAGCATAATTGACTAGCAAACACAATATTGTTTCAGCTCAATTTGCGGTCGACATAATGATATAGCTGGATTAGTAGCAAGGTCTCGATGCATTGTATTATACAGATTTACTGTCATAACATTTTCATAAAACAAGCTTTCACACGATTTTGATTGGCTTTTGAATAGCCGCGTCTACACTAGTTTTATCGAAATACGTTCGATCTATTGTAACAAATAGCCATTGATTGCAGGTCAAGAAGTGGGTCATTGAAGCAAACAAGTTCCAACTCTGGCATTTATCAAATAATAGTTCACTGAAAATTACGTTAATAATACAATAATTACGTACTCGGCAGTGAGAGAGTTTGTAATTGATCTAAAACTTGATTATCTGGATTCCCATGACTCATTCATTACTTGACAGTCTGTCACCTCGAGATTGCCATGGATACGATTTTCTTGACATCAAAGTAATATGTGACATATTCATTATATTGAACATGCAATTAATTACGATTCAAATGAGTATATTGAGGAATTTTCTCTCAAGATTTTATCTACGTTCTTGCCACTTTCTTACAGTAGAAGTAATGAAAATAAAATATGCTTATGTAAAACGTTTATCATTCATTTAATTGGCCAATAAAAAGCTAATATCTTGTTCTTATTAGCTGCCTCGTGTTTATGTGCATCAGACTGTGCACTGGCAGCATGAAGTGCAACGCACCGAGATGCATCTGCACTGCACCGATGCGCATCGTCTCAAAGTGCATCCACGAGATGGTATCCGATGCCCAGGAAACACGTCGAGGCGTATCAGAAATCGCGCGGACTCGACAAGATGCATGCAAAACAACGGACTACGACAGATCAACATCTCGATGACGCGCATGAGCAATGCATTCTCTCGGGAGAAAGATAAGTGAGGGTATGATGTGTGTAAATGGCATATTAGATTTGATCCTAATTAACTACACGAATCAACGTCTGCATATTGATATAATATGGAAAAGTCTCCCTGAATGTAGAAAGTAGAAGTACTTTATGGTCGAAGTATAGAGAAAATTGTAGTAAAAGCGAGGTAAAAGATAACTACGTTTCAATACTAGCGATTCACTGCGATTCAAATGATAAAAATGTCAAAACATTTTGACAAATTTTTTAATTGAAAATTTCCTGGATATAACACACAACTTCGTATTTTATACTCTAATCTCGTAATACCTCACTCACTCTATTGTCCTACTATCTTCGTAACAGTGTGATTCGTGAAATATGATAAGATCTAAATAATTAGTATTCTTCTGATGTAACGTATCCCGATAATCAGATGCAATCCAGAGGCAGGCTATAATCTCTAAAGTGCAAGTGATCATTACATTTACACTTCGAGCAGAAACAAAGAGATAAATATCATCTCGTTTTGTTCCGCGATCTTCAAGTCAGCGAGGCGTGCACGATTTTATCACGGGGGCAGAAAACACAATTCCAAGATGCATTCAGCGTGCATCATTTGCAAGCCACCCTTTCACTTGGCCCAGATTCGCAGGTCAGTCAGATTATTCGCCACGCTCTCGGCCACTCCGACGACTACATGGAGGCGATGTCAGCGGGAGGCGAACTTTTCGATGAATGAATAATTCGAATTGCCTTGCAGTGTCTCGTTGCTACATCGTGAAAGGTGTAGGTAAGACAGAGACAGACAGATTTTCGATGATATATGACTTTGTCCGTAGCATCAAACACGGGGTAAAACGTCATGGTCTATTTGTTAAAAAACCATCAAGATAAAGATAAAATTATTTCACGATAAGTTATTAGAGGTCCATGTTGCTTTCACTGATAATTTATTGGCAGCTCCCATCTGACACGATGTAACGATACCTTGCACGGACTTAAAGTTCATAAAACAAGACCAATTACGAACGTAATTACAGCTTGTGAAGCAGGAATGAGTAATAGAAGAACAGCAACAGGTATTTCGTGGCGCTACGTGGATTTGAAACAGATCTCGGGATATAATAACTTGCTATAGGAGGTGATCAAACAGATATAAAATTTATAAATACCAATCATTATTTCTTATTGCATGTAATTAGTTTACAGAACTACCAAGGAAGTTACACCTGAGCTGTAGATTCAAACGCTCATCCTCCGCAACATTCGAGATCGGGCGCGGTCATCTTCGTTTCCCGCGCAGAACTAACATATTCATTTCATGAAATCGAATTTTCTCTCTTATGGCTCGATGCGACCGTTATATAAATATTGTGTGGGTTCTGCAGATGCGTGGGTTCGATTCCCGCCCGCGTAACGGCCGTTTGGTCTGGGAGAGAGACAAGGACGGTCAAATCAGCGACGAGGCAATAACCCGGAGAAAAACGCCAATCACGATCCAGGTGATTAGTGATTAACCAAGTTTATAAAAATGACACTACAAAGGTGAAGGACGAGACAGGTTGGAAATAAGAATGATTCAAATATCTAGTCTATGGTCAAAACATTCACGACTGCGGACGACCTCCAACCTCTGCACTGCGCCGGTCTTCTCTGTACTGCGCAGGTCTTCTGTACTGCGCTGAGGTCATCTCGAAATCACAAACCTTCTTTTTAATTTCACCATGACAACACTGAGAAAGAATTCTACTACCATTACACTAAAAGGGGTACCTAGAGAAAAGTAGAATATACTCTATATAAAAGGCTGGCGTACTGCTATGGATACGTATTTTTTAAAAGCTTGTCAAAAGTACACTTACTCCCAGTTTAACTATTAATTAGGACTAAGCATTGAAAATGAAATCCGGCCCTAAGAGGCAAAAAGCTCAACCCCCTGGGGGTCTATTCTCGAAACAGTTATCATATCAAGTTATGATATCATAAGGAGGTTTGTCCTATCTCACACCATGTTAATATTAAGACTTTTCGTCATATCATAACTATGACGTGATAACTGTTTCGAGAATAGGGGCCCAGGTGTAACAATTCCCCAAAAAATTGAGACTTTTTATGTATTCTCTTCGCCTTTTCTTCAGCATGAAATTAACGGGTCAACAATTTCAAATGCACGCAACTGACGGCCACCTCAATTTTATTAATTGAATCGGGCTCGAACTTGATAAGCGATCGAAGTGCCTTGGTTTTAGAAACCGCACGACGCGAACGCATGCTATGGAGGTGCATTTCCTCCTCACAGCTTCTAGCCGTGACCAAAACTCGAAATGTTCAACACGACCAATTCATAACAAAGACCTGTGTGCTATTTTGAAATTTTTACATCACGATTGTCGAACCAACGATTAGAGTTCAATAAGCAATAAGTTAAAACACCATCATCAATAGTTCACGAGTCGAGTGAAGAGAATGAAGATGTCGAACGAAAAGTGGCGGAGAGATTTACAACCCCAACTGCTTTCACCCGCAGCGGTAAAAATATGAAAACAATCATCAATTAATCAATAGAAAAAGTACAGCTCATCTTTCATGCGAACACAAATGATCAATCACTGCTGGTATAAAGATATCAGTCGTTAAGAACTGTGCATGTAGTTTTAATTAATCCGTAGGATTCACATCGTTAACCATGTCGTTGACAATCGCAGTAATAATCAATCAATCACGATCGCCAGCAGAGGATGATCGATCAAGAAGAAGAGAGTTCTACTGGCGTAGAAGAAAGTATTGTCTAGACTCCGTCGTCTCCTGAGAGTGGGAGGAGAAGCCATGTATGGAGACTGCTTGGTTCGATTCCTGGTTCAAGCGTACATGACATCATGCAGCCAACTTGTGGGGTGGCTCGATATTATAGAAGAGATAGCTTTATACATCATGCCATGGTTAGTAGTTAGTATTAATGAAAGAATTGCAAGTATAAGAAGCACGCGCGTGATTTATTTTAATGTTCACACAGAGCAGATTTGAGTTTTGCGGAGAAGCGTTTTTGTATCAGCAATCAAAGCGTGTATTATCTTCCCGGGAGAACATTCATGAAGTGGTCTTCTGAAAAGTTTAAAAGAAATCGCTTTTCTGCCATCGTAAATTAACTTTTGTGAAATATCTTTAATCCGTCTAATTTCACAAATTTTACTCAACTAAAGATAGCACTTAGATAAAAAGAAAAGAAATGTGATGATCGGCCAGAGATAAGTACAAATAAAGAAACTTGCGTTACCTAGTCACTTGTAACTTGTAAGTTAAGCTTACAGAGAAATCTGCTTTTATCACAGCCTCATTCCTGCTCATCAAGATAAGGAAATGAAGGGAAGCTATACAGAAACTTCACTGCACGACTTGCATCTCCACCCATCTTCAAAACACACACCACGTGACCGGACAAATGCACGTGCAAGGGTGGAGTGAAATTAGCGACGCCAGATTATTATGCACTCTTGGTACCATCTTTGTTGATAACGAACATCAAGCCCCGCCCCTGAACATCAAGTTGTTCCTCAGCATGCCATGGAGAGTGGCGTTGTTCCACACTAGAACAGCGTGATGCATGGAGAGTAGCGTTGTTCCACACTAGAACAGCGTGATGCATGGAGAGTAGACGAGTTATTACATCTCCATATTTCGATTAAAATGCTGTCGATTTAATTGCCTGACGCTTACTGGGGGGTGCAATCAAAATACAAGTCTTACTCGAAAACGACTTTATAATATAATAAATTGTCGCGCCTATTCGAACTCCGTAAAGATTGAGTTTCGAACACGTTTTCTTTGTAGATGGAAACCATATAAGGTAAACGTTATGGTCGTCATGATGTTAAGCTTGCACATACATCAACTAAATTAAATTATATTACTCGTTCCTTCTAGAAATGAGTAAATCCAATAAACAAGTGCGACAATTTGCTCGGCAAAGTTGGTTCGATTTGCAGCTACTGTGTCTGAGAAGACTAACAAGTTTTCACAGTCCAATTAATACCAGCCTGGAGCTGCCGATGATTTGACATCTGAAGATGAAAGTCGACCAACGCCCCAGCTACTGTATTAAAAATCTACAAGGCATAAATCACATTAGCTCCAACATCGAAGCAGTCGTGGAGCGGCGATTCGGTCCGTTCTATGCGAAACTTAAATTAGAGCCCGATATTGTAGTAATTATTTGTTCGACAGTTCAGATTGACTGTATTAAAATGGCTGTTAAAGCAGTTACATATTATCTTGTTGAACACACTAATTTAATTTTCAATTCTAGTCAATCCATTACTCTTATCAGATATCTCTACTCCAATCAATAATAACTCTTTGCAGCCTCATAGAAGGCAAGTAAATGTATTCAACTCAACCCAATGTCATCCAGTTATTGTACGAACAATTACTCAATTATTTCTGTGCATATACTTATGACAGCTCAGCATAAAGTACCAATGTTACTTGTTACAAACATTGACAACTAACAAGTTATCTACTAGAGAGTAAGAAATAATTGAGAAAGACAGACATGACAATTGAGAAAATAATCCAATGCCAATTGCTGAATGTGTGTGTGGGGGGGGGGGGAAGCAAAATAGAAAACACACTACTCGGTATTGAAATCATGTTGCATGCATTTCACTTTAGATATTTGATTTTCCTATTCGACAAAAAGTGCAAGCCAAAATCCTGAACCACTCGAGGCTGCGAACCATCCAAAATTCCAATCATACCTTGAACTTCACTTGTGCAGAGTGATCTAGCAAAAAATTAGGTTATACCTATGCAATCTTTGTTCCTTGGTCTCCAATAAAAATAATTATGCCCCATAAACCGTTTGAATAATGCATTATCCAAATGAAGGCTCGGCCCCAACTTTTACTTTTCCTTCTGACTCCTTATGTCACTAGTGTCCCCCACACATGTGAGTGCAATTTCTCGTATTTGTCGCGATCTCGTCATTTCTTCCGCTGGACTGGATGACCGTTGTCCGCTGGTCGGGCCCACTCTGTCTGCGCGAGAAGAGCCCAGGTGGATCGTGTAATGGGATGTGTGGGTCGACACCGCGTAGGTGCTCTCACATGCGTGGGGATCTCGGGGAGTGGTCCATGCATCAGCATCCTCATCTCGAACACCTTCAGGCCATCAGACCAAGCAAGGCCAGCGTGTTCAAGCCTACACATATCCAGGGGCTCTCACGCACAGATCAATGAAAATGTTGCGTTTTGTTCATTTCATTCAGCACAAGAAAACACCGAATAAGATACAACAAAACGCAAGCCCACTCAAGTGTGTCGAGCATTATGATTATCTCATTGAAAGCAACCAGGAAATTATGTTTTTCAATCAAATGGCTAAGTGGTAGTAAAGATTTTATTTGCATACATTCACAGGTATGTTATTCATATTAAAAAGTCACAGATTAAATTAATGGAATTCACCCATGTCATAACATATCTTTCGTATTTTATCTGGTCTTCATAATTGCAGACACATGACATGGTAAAAAACTTAAAAGGAGTGCAACTTCTGTGTGATGGTCTTGGCTTTGGTCTTGGGCCCTCTTTGAAGATCAGTTGACTTCTAATTATAATTTCAATCTCGAGGAGCGGAAGCGGATTCCAGCATGTCAAGAGATCAACAATCCATTACGCACAAGAGATAAGAGATTGGAACTTTTAAAATGATATCCATTAACATTTAGCTCCCAGATAACGTTTTTATCGTGGACGAAAATGAATCTAGTGGTTTGATAGAAAAAATATGGCCTTTGATTGACCATGGGAGTGTTTTTGTTTCTGTATATTAAAGATATTTGGATTTGGAATGTAGAGGAAATCTAGCTCGCATCGAATCATAATCCGTTTCCACTTGACATCGGCATTAGCTACTTGCGAACAACTTCTGTGGCTCAGCTGTGTTTGACAATTTGAACGAGATGGCTGTGAAATTACTGAGCTGCTATTGGTCAGAATGAACCATCAGGAATGTTTCAAGTTCATCTCGAAAACTACTGAAGTAAACCGAAATGAGATAGAATTCCGCAACAGAAAGATTCTTTCTCTTGAAGGTTTGAATAATTTATTGATTTGCAGAGCATAGTTTATAGTCAAATCTAAATTCTCGCATGGGAAATTCGTAAATGCCACACATTCTGACGAGCATTCTGACGAAATCTTTGAATTCGCCGATGTAAAATAAAACATGAGCGCATACCTTCTATCTGGTGAAATAAAAGGATTGCGTTATCAGATAATGAATACTTTGTTTTCGGTGAATGAAAATAACCGAAATAACCGGTCACTATAACTCGGCTCCTCCACGCGTGCTGGGACGTTCATTTGGCGCCATTCTGAGCCAGAACCAAAACCAAAGCAATAACCATAAAGATGGCGTAAATTTACACATTTATGAAGGGAGGGCATAACAAAATGTTGTCCATGCAAATTAGTAGTTCGTATTCTAATGATGGAATGTTTTGATCAAGAATGGTCCCGCCACAACTCAAAACTGCCACTGTGAATTAGCTGGTAATATGCAACAGGTTCGCCCCCGTGTTTTACTGTCGTGAATGGTGAGATGATAGCCAATGTCCAGTTCCCAGCTGTGTTCGAACATTGTCGGTATTTCGGCGGCTGAGAAAACGTTAGAGAAAAAATATTCGAAGTTCTGTCGTTTGAATTTTTCCCGAAGGCAAGATTCTACTTTCATTACTTTTGCACTGAATCCTGTTGGGCATGGGTTCAACACCACTCACCAGATTACGATGATGGCTTTGAATGCACAATTTTGATCGTAAAATTGGTTCGCTTCGCACCCAATTATTTAGGTAATTAATGATCTTTATACGCCCAAATGCCATCCAGGATGGAAGCATGCTAATGAAATGAATAATAATTGATCATTACATTCTTCCTACAGTATATTTTCATGGGGAGATGAAGTCGAAGGTTCATTTTATGAGTCCAGTTCCCTAAAGAAATAGACTTACCTAGAGGATCATGAAGATTGCAGAAGAAAATGATTTACGTAGGTACAGATCAATATAGTAGGCATCGAATGTAAGTAATTATCGGTGTAAAAGGTGTAATAAAATATAAGATCTAGGTCGTAGGCGTAAGGTGAAGTTAAACAGTGAAAATTAATCATTGGGTGTGGCGAGATCGCTTCGATTTTGATTTGCCAAACACCTCTGAAAATAATTATCATATTCATGTGAAAAATCAAATAGAAAATCACCTCCGCAGTTTCGTGCACAACAGTTAGGCGAAGTTTAGGAAAAAATCGTGGTCAAATGGCATTTTACTGCTACATTTATTGTTCATTTTACCACGAATTTAATAGTCTCAATTTTTATTGAATTAGATAAAGAAAGTTATAACGTCATAAATCAATTGAGCACTTTAATATCATGTTCTGTTATTACTTTGAAAGTTTTTGCAAGTGTCGAGTGTGAATAAAATGCGAAAACAAGGTCCACTAAGTCTTTCATAGAGCAACAGGATTTCAACAGTAGCCGTGTATAATTTAATCTGACATGCTATAAAGTATATTAAACAGACCCATAGGCTTATGGCAGATATCAGAAGTAACCCCGACTCAAAAGTGAATACCAATAATTTCACGTGTCATTTCAATCAATTCAATATGGAACTGACAATTGGAATGATAATTAAAGACATGGAAACATTGGTGGAAGTGATTACTTCAAATTCCACCCGTCAATTTGGTATTCAGACATTGTTATGTCGAATATTACATCGAAGGTGTGAGGAATAAGAATGCAAGTGTATACATAATCGATCAGCTATATTGTTCGAAGATGCATTCTATGAATACATGAATAAATGTTACAGAACTCATTGTCCATTATTCGTAATCTTTCTGTGGGATGTCCAACCTATCCTATGGATCAATTATAGGCAGAACAAAGATGAAGTAGAGCTAATTGACGTTAATAGCAGATATTGTCGTTGTCGATTTTGCGTATTCTGCTTATACGGCGAACGAAAATGATCATTATCGAGTCAAGTGTTCCTTTTCATTTTGAGACCCGGCACCTCCACACAACATCCAAGTAAGGTTTCAGGACACGTAACACACCGTGGTTACGAGTGCAACAGAGAACATGTTCCCCTACACACTCCCCGGGACAGCACTTCATTTTGTCATACGCTAAGTAGAAGAGAAAAGACCACTCAATGCCCCTCCCCCTTTACCCCGCACAGATTTCACTCGACCCATTCATAGTTTCTCTCAGGTCACTGCGTAGGATGACCAGTTCTAGTTGTCAATGATTCTTGTTTGTACTAGGAAGCCAGGGGACACGACGACGACAATGAGTTACTGGAATTGTTGCACAACTCAAGTAAGACACTTCGAAAAGTAGATGAATAACGTACCTAAAACGCTCAGGCTCAATCCGCTTCCGGGTCGCCGGTAAACAGTCATCTTGTGATGATCAAACCATTCACAGACACAACTCACACCCTAAAGCACTTTCATTCAGAAAACTTCAAAACACGTCACTGGAATGTATGAGACACTTTTTCTTATTATTTAACAATTAGGCACACGACATACGAGAGTCACTTCTGATTTGAGTAATAAAATAATTAAAACGGTTTTGATCCCACTTGAGAGTTCGGGAATGAGTATCGTCGATCGATCACAGATGAGCGTGTTAGTGCAGATTATCGCTGGCCAGGTGTGTTAGTGAACCTACTTAGTGCAAGATAAGCCGAAGACTGAGCGAGCGAGGAGTGGGAAAGAAGCGCGCCGGTGAAATGAAACCCACGTCATCGGAGATCAACCAGTTGGTTGCACCGCCTCGCACTGCACACAGAACAACTGCAGTCGATGCAATCATCACTCGCAATGGCGACTGAGAAAAACGCACAACCGGTAATGCATTATTACAGTTCGATTGAACGACGTCAGGTGGGTTGCAAAGAGCAATCAAAGATAATACGGACAATAAGAAAAATAAGTCAACTTCTCTAACCAGATAATATTATCGAGTAAGCAAATTTTTTTGCGTATTTTCTATCTACAATTAGATTAAGTACATAGGTACTTCATTTTCCGAAGCATTATAGAAATTTACATAGGTAATTGGTAGGAAAGAATTTTTCTAACACATTCTAGTCGCTACTGCGTTCAAAGAGTAATTAGGTATCTACTTAGTCATCATCGTGTGTGTGCACCTAATTACAGGTAAAATTCAGGGCACAATTATTAGATTAAACAGATTTGAGCATACAGATGACATACTTTAATCTTCAAAACTAATTATTTTCTAATAATTCGTTCATAAGTTGGTTTTAGAAAGTGTTATAATCGACAGCTGAGCTTTTTCTATGTAAACAAGAACAAGGTAAAGATTAATAAGGGAGTAAATAGATGTCATACGTTGTCACGTTTTATGACAATTCCACGCGTTGGGACGATCTGTGACATTATTGTACAGCACGAGCGGAATAATCAACAAATAGATCGAAATCTTACCTCGTGTTAATCATACGCCTCGAACCAAGTTTAAAAGAAGTTCTGATAGTGAGGGAAAAACTAGTTACATTCACGGCACTCCTTTATCTTTCATAGATTTCTACGCCATTTGATTTAATTGTTCGCGTGTAAATAATGAGGCATTACCATAATTAACTTTTCGTCACGTTTGCTGCTGGAATGTATTATATAATGAATACTTTACCGACAGTTCGCTCAATCTCTTCATAAATTACACCGAAGGTTGATTTTACAGCTGTTGATCAAGGATTAATACTAACAGACAGATTGCGTAACACCAAGAGATTCAGTAAATAAATGCTAATACCATATTGATCCAAATGTCTACATCAACATGATATTCGTAATAGTAGATTACGTGAAATCTAGTGGAGCGGTCGCTCCACCCAGCCAAGTCGTACCGTACACTCACACTCACTCAACATACCGTAAATGCATAATAAACTGAGGAGCAGACCAACCACTTTTACTGTACGCAACAACATGGCATTTTCGGCCTACTGGATCTTAAAATTGGAATATCTCACATTGTTGCGATATATATTAATTTCGAGCTATGGCCCACCCCACTACATATACCAAATTAGGGAACAATATGTTATGCCGTTTGCGAGCTAGAGGGCCGTGAAAAACGTGAAATTACACCCCTTTTAAAACCTATCTTGATCTGATGATGATGATGATGATGATATCAGGAAACACCGCAATCACCGCCACAGCCTAAACGGCTGAGCTGATCGATCTGAAATTTTTACCACATGTGCACTTTTGGCGTCTGAGGTGCCTTTTTATAAAACCAACAGGAAGCCGCCATTTTGAAACCGGAAGTGACGTCATATCTCGAAAACGGCTAGACCGTTAGGAATTAAACCAGCGCCAAATGATTCAGACGGTCATCTATATGGAATATCAATAGTTAAAGTAGAGATGTACTATTACCGAAACCGGAAATGACGTCATGAAAATGAAGAACTAGATTTTAATGACCTCTTACTACAAAAACTACATATTCAGAAGGCTTATAATGATACATAACATTTATAGAAATAAATTCTAGGTGGCAGTTATTTCAGTCGCCATTTTGAAAACCGGAAGTGATACCATATCTCGAAAACGGCTGGACTGATTGGAACGAAGCTTTCGCAATTCTTCATGGAATATCACTTTAAGCTTAGGTATATTGAGCACCAAACACAATTTTGCGTGTTAACCAATTCGGAAATGGCGTATTTTTTAAAAGTAATTAGTCATTGTTGCTCCGATGTGTGTTACAAGTTGTGTAAATAAACTAAAAAAATAAGTGATATCCCCATAAAAAAACACTCCGTGTAAAAATACCAGCCAAGTCTCTTTACCTATAAAAAAATAGAAGAAATCTAAAAATTCAGCACTGAAAAGTAGTGATATCAAAAAATGAGCCAAGTCAAAACTTAATTTTAAAAAACAAAATATACTTGGCGCATCGTTTTTAAGGGCATTATAGGTATATTATATATATATTTAGGTACATTTGATTTTTTGGCATAATGCTTATATATTTATATACACGATGCGCCAAGTATATTTTGGTTTTTAAAATTAAGTTTTGACTTGGCTCATTTTTTGATATCACTACTTTTCAGTGCTGAATTTTTAGATTTCTTCTATTTTTTTATAGGTAAAGAGACTTGGCTGGTATTTTTACACGGCGTGTTTTTTTATGGGGATACTTTCTTCTTGAATTCTTATCTAGTTTCCATGTCAAAAAATGTTTCTTGATCACTGATGCTAGATTGCAGTTATCCATTTCTGAGTGACTGATAATTAAGAAGTGGAGCATGCCATAACTATTTATTTATAAATAAATCATAAAATATGTAATGTGATTCCTTTGTGTGAAATGAAGCTTAGCAACTTTCTTTATATCATCATTATTTTAGCGAATTTATTTCTTTTCACTTCGCAAATTACCTATACGTATCGTAAACTTGTATAGAATAATAGGAGAAACGGTATTTGAAATAATAGTGTTATTTGCCAGTGCGTGAAATATTGATTATTTTCAAACAGTATAAATGTATAGTAAACAAATGCAATCGTGTCACCATTAACCCCATAAAGTAACCAACTAGAATGATTCCACACTGCATGTCCGAGTCTAACCACAGCCTCCTCTCTGCATGTCCTGTCTGTTCGGTCACTCTCGGCTGCAGCATCTTGTCTGGACCCCGGCCCTGGGCGGAGATCACCAGGTAGTGAGCAAGCAGGTAGACAGGCAGACTAATTCAATCCCAACACTTCCAACAACACAACACAAAGACAATCTCAACACAACACTACGCGTGACAACATCATGTTTATAGGCTTGACATTTCACAGTTATTAAACCATCACTTCTCTCTCACAAGATATAGAAGACACATTTTACAGCTTCATTGACAAATTATGGAGGCGTGAATAAAAGAATCACAATTAAAATAACTAACATTTTGTGCATCTATTTTAATTACATTCAAAGAGAAAAATTTGAAGGCTAAAGTACTTGGCCGATAATATTTCAATAATATCATAATTACAAACTAATCTCATATAATACACCAATTGCTGCAAAACTGTGTCACAACGCATGCTGAGCGCTTTGTTCAAAATAACTTATCGCTGAATCTGAAAATGTGGTAAGAGTTATCTTTGTAAGAAGCTAGGTTTTCGTGTTGCTAACTGACAAGAGTGAGGCCGATGTCTACGAGATCGGTAGTACACGATGATGCGTCGGAATCTGTTTGAAGTAAGAAGCCCCTGGTAGGAAGCCTCACAGATCGGAATTCAAGGCATCCACCTGATCCAAAACCCCCTAAACACTGACCCCACACTACAAGAGGGGGCGAGAGTAGGGTGAAGCGCCCCTAGAGGTTCCCACTCGCTTTCAGGCACAACAACAAAAACGCACCCTAACAACCAGAAAAAATCAAGATTGATAATGAGAATGTTAAAGAGGGTTTGTTAAAACAAAATTGAACTGAATTCGGGTGTGGTTGGATGTCCGAGTGGTCAAGCTAACGCCTCCGTGATTGGTCGGTTCCGTGGCCAATTGATCCAGCCTTCAAGCGTAATCATCTCGGGCAATAAAGTGCCCCATCTTGATTAACTCAGGGAAGCTGCATGAAATCTCGGGTCCTAGAGGCTCATTGGCTTTTTGTTTGGACCATGTTGGTGCACCCGGATGATATCAGCGAGTTTGATTGTTTGTCTTGGAGCTAATAAGCGCGAGAACTTCACCTCTATTGTCGGGTCGGGAGTCCGTGACAAATCTACAAATACACGAATCATCATCAAGTTTCATTAATCAATCATGATTCACTTTGTTGTCTTCCTATTGTCAGCGAACATGTCAGCATCTACCGCTGTCACTTGTTCGCGCAGGCGCTACAGCATTGTTGCGTCAGTAAAACAGGCAAATATCTACTCTATCTTCCACATTGTTACGTAGTAATCATGCTAGCATATTCATTGTTGCATCTATTTTTAGCCCAACAATCGGGATGGTGTACAGAAATAAATATCATGTTTCAAAATATCTATTATTTCTAAACAAAATGAACCGTCTAGACCGTTGCGCGCGCCGCCTGATATGGATATGCCATATTTAAATTAGATTTTGTTACATTTCCTATACTTTTTATTTCATTTGCATGTCTTTGCAGATTCGTTCTCCCAGACTTGCAAGTAACGTCAGGATGTCAGTCAATAACTGTGCTTGAGAGACGGTGGGCGCGCTCACACCCCCTCGCGCCCCCCTTATGGCACTATCAAGACACGATCGACCGAGGTCAAGGGTCATCTCGTTCATCCTACACCTCGCTCGGTCATGGACCATGCCGCTGCCAAATCAGGCCGCTAGTCGCGAACCCCACGCGAAACCACGAGGCAAATGACCGGAACTAGTGGTCGTGAGGTGCCTGAAACAATCGGGTCTAATGATGCGTTGCTATTACCAGATTGATATATGAATGTGGAACAGAGGTCAAGAGTAAGTGTTTGCCCTCTCAGCATTCAAACCATGCGAACTTTTGGGAGGCGCCGCGGATGAATGCGAGGGAAACGTTTAAAACAAGTATTTAGGTAATTTCTTGTAAAGAATTTAGGGTCGAAGGTCTTCCAATAGTAGGTAGAATTAGTATTAAACTGGAGTAGGTAAGTAACACCACGTACATTTTAATAAGAATTGACATGCAATAAAATCTTCCTAACAAATTGAAATATCAGAAACGAGAAAAATGCTTTCTGAGAACAGTCGGTTTTTTTATTTAAAAAAAACTTTTGAACCGCTAAGGATATAAGTTAAATTTGAAAGTTATAATGCTCTTGACTGAACGGCGCCCTGGCGCCTCCCCTCTCCTCTTGCCGGCGTCTTCCATGAATGGACATCGCATTCGGCTTCATCTAGTGTTTATAACACCTCATCACGTAACACAATCCGAGGTGCGAATTATTCCCACGGAGATCCCTGGAGATAGCTCGAGACGCCGAGCAACAACTAATTCTCGCCTCGAAACAAAAGACTGCGCCTTGCAAGTCGATGTCGATGTGCAATCGCGATCACACCGACGCGATTCGCAGCCCACATCCAAGTGACACGATTTCACAGTGACATTGCACTTTGGAGACGTTTTTGCAGACCGAGAGACAAACCTCCACTCGAATACATGACGTTTGAGAATCATATCAAGGGCACTTCAAGAAAGTGTTGTTACTCCACATGTGCCAATTGATAAAACATACAAGTACGCTTTCATTGATGGAAGTACATTAAACAAAAAGCAGCATAAATAACTGAATATTGGTACTCTCTTAGATATAGGTAAGTGGAACCGGAAACCAGCTAGAAAAATAATTATATACTTTTTTTTCGTTGTCAGAACAGCGAACTGTGACTATTCTCTCCACTTGATCGCGTAGGAGGAGCGAATCTTGATCTTGAACGACTTGACAAGTCTCCGAGATGTTCACAGATCACTAACCTATCTCCTCGCATCCACATCAACAACACGCTAACGATCGAGATCTGTTCTCCATCCACTGGGAGCTAACACGATGTACCCAGCCTCCGGCGAGCTCAAGATCCAGGAGAACGAAGATTCTGTCCTACTCCAGCGTCGAACTCCTCTATAATTACAACGCGGTGGACCCGAGGATGCTGATGATGGGTTCTCAGCTTTGCCCTTGAAACCTCAGACATTTATACACGGCTTTTTTATACCCTTAGCATGTTTTTTACCAACTTGTCTTTCCGTTGTGATTCATCTTACTTTGATTCCATTCTAAGAGACACCGCGTCTATGACTTTGACAAAGGGCGGAGATACGATGCATTTTACGGTAGAACGATTATAAAAGCAATATAACAAACATCGTGGAGGGATTTCTTTACTTTGAAACTGGATAAAAGCAATGACTTTTATTATTTTGTAGTCTAGTCTTTCCATTATTATTCTTTCAGCGTTCTATATTCTCTGAAGACGGCGTTTGTACCTCAACGTGGTCTTGCCTTTATATGGCGAGCACTGGAGGTGACTTCCACGGCAATTCAACCCCTTCTCTCGAGGCAATTACACCGATGAAATGACTCGAACCTTGTCTCGTCCACGCCGAAATGCGTCGCAAAGATCCAGCGTGAGCGCAGTCATTACATATCATCACACGCAATGGAAACATTTGCAGTACAAGGCTGATTGTCACTTACGCGGATCTCAACTATTGCAGAAGGAAGCTGAAGACACAGACCAATGATGTTCAATGAGATGAAAGAAGTGTGATTTCAATGTTTGAATGTTTCTAGAACTCTTGAAACTATTTACAGACATGGCTCATAGGCCTGTGTATCGGTTGACTACTCGGTCTGAGTGTGAGCACGTTTTCAATAACGATCCATAAGAAACAGGAGTCTGACAATAACAATAAGAGAATGCCGGATTGTCAAAAGGAGACATTCGTTCGCTCCCTCGTTGAAAACAAATTATTTTTCGTTCTTTTTAGAAAATGTCTGTGTGCCGTTGACTCCGAATTGTTACCGTTGTTCTTCTTCTTCAGACATGTCCGTGTTGCACTTGAGATCCAATGTTCTCGTACGTTATGCCCGAGACAATGAGGAAAGTAATCAAGAGTTGTAAGAAAAAGCAATCTGTAGCGCCGGGCGTCAGGTAAAAACCGTAACGTGACGTAATTTCATGTAATTTCGATCTCTGGTTAGTAATTTAGTGGCTACCATATAAGGCTGAACATTTTTTAAGTTCTATATTTAGGAAACTATAAAGCCATGGAGTAGTAATCTTTGAAACAGGAATGGTTGCGTCACTCAATTGGTCGCCCTTGGAAGCTGGCACTAAACTGGCGAAGTGCAATTGCTACAAGCATATGATTATACTGATTACCGAATACCACACTACAATAAATTGAAAATGAAGTATTTGTATCTATAAATATAAACTCAAAACTAGTTGCATATTTCTCCTTGACATAAAGGTGCATTCCTTGATGTGCATTTTCGATAACAATCAGCCATCAAAAGTTCTGATCTTTTGTATCTACACATTTTTTAAGCATACTTGCAATCACGCTGTATTGTACGAATACACAAATAGGTATGGAATGAAAAGCTATGATTACCTAATCTGTAATATAATATTTTTAATTCCAAAAAATCCAATCTTGAAAACATTATGCATTCGTCTTTCGTTGCTCGAATGCCGTGCAGTGCAATACCAGGGGATGTGGATAATAAAATGCCCACATTACACATTACAGTTTATATGAACCTGACAAGAAATCATGAACTCACCTCACACGTTCTTGTAAGGACAGGGACCACACGGCTCGAGCTATTAAAACGACAGGAGGCAATGCCAATATTGTATTTTAGTTAATTGATTAAACTTTACAAACTTAATTACCTCCCACCTATGATTACACACGCATGTGCATGCAAGTGAACTGGTCCGCCCACACTTCCACTCCAACCGAATGAGACTATCAATGAATATCACGAGAATGGCGACACGATGATGCCATTGTTGTGATGACGTCACGGTCCACGGGGAAGCTGCAGCAGTACGAGATCTGATCTGTTGAAAACACCTGTACTAATAAGGTAATACTGCCTAGGACCAGTCTTGCACGGCGTTGGAAGGTAAGATACATGAGTCTTGGGCTTACAGTACAGGCGATGTTGAGTTAGTGGCCATCATTTACAATGCAAAACTGTGGCGTTCAAAGACGCAACACTGTCATTGTCACTCTTTTGGTGCATCATTTTATAATAATAATAAAGCTTATGATTCATCAACAATTTTTTTAAACTTGTAGGTAGACATTTTTTACCGAAGATCTCGAATCATTCTCCCTCTTCGTCTTACACTCTGGACGTTCGCATGCTTCAAGTCCAACACAATACGTCGCTAGACAAACCACATTTTTAATAGATTTCTTCATCGCTATCGAGTAAACCTCATATCAGGTTTTAAATTGTTTATTTATGTTTTCGATCCATATTAAGTAGTTGTATATCCATATAAGGTGTTGACCAAATCGATCTCAGGTCTACGTTTTCAAAGCCTGGCCTGGTCTTGGCTACTGAAGCAGGTTGGCTTGTTCTTCACAGCCACTCGGCTTTACATGAGGGGGGGGGGGGGGGCTGTCTTGTACGTGGGTTGTGAGAAACCATCCAATATGAACTTCATTATGTCATCCATTATGCTACTTATTATTGAAATTGATCGTTGTTACACTTAGTTGCGTAACAATGAGAGCAACGATCCCTGCCATGCGCATGCTATTGGCTGATTGCAAAGCAATGCAACTGTAATGCAATGCACGCCAACTAAACATACAATGAAATTATGCAAATTATACGTCATTTTTAGTAAACAAACATAAAGCACGCAAGTCGTGTATCGTGATCAAATGACTTGATTTGACATTAAACCGTGTATTTTACGTCAACATTCAGTCACTAAGCATTGATCTCGTGATAGACGCTACTAATTACATCTATTGTATGCATGAATGTTACAGTATTCCCCTTCTCCCTCCTTGCCATGCTCTGACAGCGATCCAAGACAGAGACGGCCAATAGAAGAACAAAAAGGACAGATAATTAGTAACATTTTGACAATGAAGACACCGGATGTAATGCGAGCAATAGCGTGCAACCTGTATTCTGAAACAACTTGTTTCTCACAGTCCTACAGGGTGACTCATAGGCTAGCTAGCTACTGGTTTTCTTCGCAAGAGTGAAGACTGGCCCTGACTTATTTTGGTCAAGATATTCAAATTATCTCACGGTTAGATCACTTCAAGTATTTTGAAAGTTTATACGAGTTCTTGGGTATACTTTAAAACATTTTCGAGTAGCAATCTTGACTAACAAGATATTGAGTTCGTCTGTTGTTCGTCAGCTGTCCAGACCAACAACAACACGGCGCCTCCACCGAATCAGGTTGGTCTGCGTTATGTAGGACCAACCTGAGTATAGAATACGAATTACACGTTGGGATGAGATTTAATTGTTTTCTTAGCACGCAGGAAGTGTAGATCAGTGTAAACGAATGGGCTGAATAGTAGAATTCATTATCTTGACATTGGTTCGAGTAAAATGTTCCTATTCGGTCTGATGGGTTAGGTAGCTCACTTCCGAATGCACCAGACCTAATAACATGCGATATAATGCGCGTTGCTGTCAGGTGATATAGCACCCTCATGCGTGTCCATTCCGTATCACAGCACCTAGCGCAATCCAGTGCAAATAAACCTGTTCAACACACTCACGACTAGGTTAGGTAAATAAACGTGCAGAGGCAGTTTTGTTCTTATCGGAAGTCAAATATTAGCGAAATAGCTTTGTCAGGTAGAAAGAAATCACCCGAATGGTCGTTCTATACTTTGATTGTAAACGTGGGCGCCGGAGAGTATAGCCGAGATTATTTTAAATGTTTTTTGGCCAAAGTCACAAACTTAATTCAGCCGATGCGTTGACAATTTATCATCAGTTTCTTTGAAGATTGAAAAGTTGCCAGTCAGATTACAACAGCGTGGCGAGACGTGAACAAAATCAGTCATCTATCAGAGATTTGATGGCAGCAAAAACCAATCAAATGGAAACAATCGAGAAGCGGACACGAGTCAAGAATTTGTCACGACAAAAACTAAAGCATCCCTTATAGGGGCTGAGAAGCTGTCCTGGCTCCTGATGATCTATAACAGGCATGAAAGGTTATGTAACCCGCATAATTATGCTAATTTTTATTAAATGTTATAATTTATTATAAACATTACGTTCTACACTATAGATCTGATATAATTCGCAAGAATAATCGACATTCTCTAATTTGCACAACATTCGATGTCTTTTACGAAATAGAGAAATAAAGTATCGCAACAATATTTACAGGACAAACGTCAAGCGTCGACAAACTAAAAACTTGGCAACCGCCAAATTAATGAAATAAAATAACTAACATTACACGTTTTGTATGTAGTCGATCTCATTAGGAACACAATTTGTCACACAGAGTAATAAAATAAGTATATCCTGTGGGGTGTCGGCCTTTAAATCTTGTGTTTTCAGCAGAGAATGTGTCTGTTCGCCCTGATGTGCACCACCCTCCATTCTCCCACGCCTCTGTCGGAACGCTCCTGGAGGTGGTCCTGGCTGGTACATTAGCGCCGCTTTGGGAGAAGACGTGGGATGAAACTTACTTCCTCCCGTCTGTCTAGTCATAACAACGTCGTGGGTTACACCGCCATACAGGGATGAAAACGTGAATGCACTTATTGAGACCGATTGCGTTGCGGTTGAAGCCGCGAAATATGATAGCTGAATCATTTAGGCATTCTAAGGTTCTTATAGAGAAAATAGAGTGATTCTATACACACAGCTGCGATCTTTTTACTGTGATTCAAGCTAGGATGATGGTTTTCAAGCTTTTTTCAAGGTCATGGAGTTGGAGCACAATCTATATGGTACTTGAACCAATTGTAAAGCTTGGAATGGAAGAGTTTTGAAGGGTTGAATCTTCAAGCTGTTCGTATTGTATCGAGGAGTTTATTGAACTCGAACTGTTTCCAGTTCAGTGATACCAAATTAGATTCCGAGCAGCAACTTATGTGTACTGAACTGAACGGCTATCAAATCAATTTTTGTTGAAAACTTTGTTAGGAAATAGGAAATAACTTGCAACCATTCACACATTATCTTACAAGTTACAACCTAGTTACAACGTACAATACAATACAGTGCAATACGTCATGTCGTGTACACTTCAGACTTCTTGTGGACAAAGAGCCAGAGGAGTCGAACTCAAGCTCTGCTAACTCGAGACAAGTCAAGTCCACGCCTGGAGAAAAGCTTGACCGGATATCGACTTCTTTCATGCGACACAAAGCAAACACATGTCGATACTCCCTACTCCCTACTACTTCAAACATATGAATGAAAGACGACCATGAATGAAATCTATGCGAGCTCATGAACCACGGGAAGTTATCATAAAATTCTTCCGAGAAGGAACGCAAAACCACAGAATGGAAGCGCGCAGAATCGAACCAGGGTCTCGACGTCTTCGCTCTCGCCTCTCTTGTATATTCTCGGAACGAAATCGCTTTGCAAACTCATGTTCATGTCGTATTTCCTTCTTTGCAACCACGCCCAACGTCGACAAGCAAAACGTGTAATCAGCGAAATACATCTTCTTCAAGATTGTGTATATTTACATCACGAGCTTGGCATGTTTACTTATTTGCACAATAAATTGCTAGCTGTTGTCTTGTGCACATCTAAAAGCCGACAAGATAGATTGGAGTCCCACTGACCAACATGTTCAGTCTGCAGTTGCAGTCACGACAGCCTTCAGCTCATCGAAAAACGTGTGTTTGCCCCAAGTATTAATTTGGACTATTTCCTTATGGGAATTAACACTCAAATAAGATGTCACGTGTATTGTTCTAAACTCTTTTCAGAAATACAATCATAGAGGTTATGGACGTGAATTCTTCGAAAACCTTTGGTAATTTACTCCAACTGAAATTTAATAAAAGATGCATACCTGTCTAGAAATTCGCTGAAAATCTTAAGATGAACTATAGTAATTACATGTTGCTCAATATTAATACAGCGGTAAAACACAAAGTAAAGCTCAGATCTGCGGTTGTCGGTTTCTGTCCAAACAGTCCTTCGCCCCCCACGCTGTCATACAAGTGCGAACATCCGCCCAAGACACTCAAATGCGATCAATGAGTTATTCAATTAGTTTCAAAGAAATTGGGCAACAAATTGATCACGTCTAATCGGGCGGAAGTGGAACTATGTAAATGGGTGTAGCGAGGCGCCGCGTTGGCAATGTGTCGAGCAAATTGATTGGTTCGATCATCGGATGACTGCACATCACTGCACATGACACACGGTTCACGAGGCTCTGACAATACCACTGGGAATCTTAATCGCTCAATATTCATCAGTGGTTTGCTTCGATTTACGTATTTTATAGAAATGTCACAAATTCCTCATCTTACAGCAATATTGCAATCAAGAGAGACATTGTTGCATTTGTGTGGTGTTCTCCCTGAAAAAACTCGTGTCATCTCGCAAGCCTATTGGTTACGATAGTTCGCTTTCTTTGAGAACACATTTCAGTCATAACCTAACTCGGGTATGTCGGCATAACAAGGACTTGAAACCTGTCCATAACTGACGTGTGTGTCCAAAAGTGTCTCGACAATTTGTCATCTCGCTTCACGGCACCGCTGCATCACGCTGCTCAATGCAAGTCACTACCCACTGATAACCTATAATCAAATGTTTCTGGCCCAGGACACGGAGCCAATAGAAGAATATGTAAATAAGACGGGCATTTACATAGAACCACTTCCAGCCGAGGTCTACAAATAACGCAATCATTAGCCTGGTTTATTTTTTTTTAATTAAAAAAGGTTTGATTTGTATCGCTGTAAACCAAAGTCGGTATTAAGTTAGACATTTATAGTCATTAGCTTGTGATCTGTCAAATAAGAAGTAAGAATATTGAAATACTGGTATAAAATGGAGTGAAGATTGTTTAGCTGTGATTTAATTAACTTTCTAGTAATTATGAACGTTCAAATCGAATATTTTCATATGATTGCTGTGTAAGCGATACAGGGATAAACGCGTTCGTTCCTCGGCGTTCTTTTTATGAATAGGTATCTTATTTTGCATCCCATTCCCCCAAAAGGTTTTGCATCCACCCACCCGATGCGCAAGCACAAGAAGTTACGATAATACCGCTGCTTGTGAAGCCGCCTATCGGTTGGATGCAAAACCTTTTGCGGGATGCAAATAAAATAGACCTAGGAGAAAAAAAACACCTTGGATTTAAATAATAGATTAATTATCCCTGTAGCAAATGATCGCTGGTAATGTCACTGATGCAAATTGAAATGTATATCTCAGCTTCTCCTGAAAATGTTCTTGTAAGTGATCTGTCTTCACAGGTTGAACGTCGAGTTTCGGTGTCCTGCAGCAAACCGGTCGCTCGTTTATTTCCCCACTTCCGGTCCTCCGCTGGACGTGGCGCTTGTGTTGGGTCACGGCCCAAGAGACGTTCATCACTCTGACACTTGATACGGGACTCAACTCCGACCTTACCGAGCCGACCTGCTCAGTGGCGGTTTGTGGGTTTGAAATGTGGGGAGGCAGAAAAATATTTTATAATTACGTTTAATATATTAAACGTAATGATAAAATACTATAGTAAACGCGCGGGCAGAGCGGCGCGGGCAGAAAGCTACGTCGTTTGCTCGGAGCCTCTCGGGCATGTCCGCCGCCTCACTGACGTCATCATAGCTCTGCATGCGTTGCGCTTACCCCGCACTCCCGCGCTTGCCCCTCGCCTGTAGAAATCAGAGGCTACACGAGGCTGTAAGCAGCTCTGCCTCCCTTGCAGTCCGCGTATACAGCTAACGTGTATTCAGCAGCGCGCACGCTCTCATTGTGTGGGATTGGCGTGGCGAATTAAACCAATCAGTCAAAGTAAAATACTAATATTTATATAATTTAAAATTAAAATGATATAGACAATTATATATGAAGTTAAGAGTTGTGAAATACGATGCAATCCCTTTCTTCTTCTCTAATATTTAGGGAGGCACAGCCTCCCTTGCCTCATGCACAAACCGCCACTGGACCTGCTGAACTCACGTCACGCGTTGAAATTAATAATCAGGGATGCCGTTTAGCACCAACTGCTGACATCAAATTAGCTCATTTATCAAATAATCGATAGCGATCATAACTAGAACATTATTCCCAGTAGGTGTGTAGAGTAGAGATAACAATTACAAAAAAGTCCAAAATGGATCGCTTTTTGTTACATTTATTTCTAATCTATATATTTACTCTTTAGCGTAAAGTTAGTGATGACAATTTTTTCCAAATCCAGACAAATATCTCAGTAGAATTCATAAATTCTCTGGTAGGTACGGTAATAGGTACGGTACCTAATTATGTGCTAATAATTATAATTATGTGGTATTATGCGCTAATCTTCGCCCTCCTTGAAAGTGTATTGTGCACCCGCTGCGCTGCAGAAACGGCTAAGGTACATGACTTGAATTGAATGCAAGAAGTGAAGTGAAATGTTTTACTTGGCGTGTTTTGAGGAAGTGCTTAGCCCGCCTCGTCCACAGCAAAGTGCGGATAATGGGCTAATTGCCTACTCTAAAGTTGTAAAATAACGCCGGACGGCGTCTGTTGAATTATTTCACCGTTAAAAAGTATTATTCCGTGATGTTTGTTCGTGACTTTGGATGTAAAAACTCCGCCGAGGATCGAGGCGTCGGATTCCCAGGTCGGGGAAGTGGCACTTGATTCAGACGAGCGAGTGCAATTGTTACTCCACTCCACATTCACACCGTTGCGATCACACGTGTCAACCAGGCTCCTCCACCGACAAGTCATTTCATTCAATAGTGATAGGTACTTCGTATGTCAACGTACATCAATTATTAGTTGACGAATGAATATCTCTATTGTTCTAACGTTTAGGGATGTAGTCCAGGGACAGTGTTCGCCGCTGACAACTTCTTGTTTGAATGCTTGCTCATTTCAATAAGTCCTCTGGATTCTTCCGGGCTTCAACCCACTCAACGTCCTTCTTACATGTATAGGTCATCGCCAAACACCTCCCGAGGTGGGCGTTCTGCCGCTGTGCAAACATCACAATGTGAGCGACAAATCAGCTTGATAAATCTGACTCTCACGTTGTTCCTCACCATTGTTCAGCACAGCACCGTATGCAACAGTTCCTCATGCGATAGGCAAATCAGCTGAAAATCCCAGACATCTAACAGTTTAATTAAGCAATTACTACCTCAAATCTGAGTGCGGTCAACAGTTTCTCACCCAACGTTGCGTGAAAAGAGATATAATATTACTCGAATATAAGCGAGGCGGCCACCTTGATTTTTATTTACAAGCTCCCACACTAACAACAATGTCCCCCCTCAGCGTGTAAGGTCCCTTTTTACAAGTGGCTTTGCAGGTAGTTTACCTGTTGCTACAATTTCAATGGAGGCGATTGAAAGGCAGTTTTATTCAAAGCCCAACGAACCACGTATGAGATTTTTGTGGAATAGTTTTCATTATAATAATAGGGGCATTTCTGACAGAAAACTGTCGAGAAAAGATCAAGAACTAGGGCTTGGCTTTGTTGCTGGTCAATTCGCTAAGAGCTCTTTCCCAGCAAAACATCTGACAAAGGTGCGATGAAGCGATGGACGCCGACACAAGAGCAAACAAGAGGCCGTGATGTGGCGCCGGAGGACCGAGAAGATGCAGGGAAACAGTTTACCTGTCGCTGCGTGTCCGACTAATTGCTGACGACGAAGAACAATGGCGGAGGACTTGGGATCAGAGTCGACGACCGCTGAGGAGAAGTTCGTTAACAAGGAACTAATTAACAAACGCGCAGGCTTGTTATCACATTGCGGGAATACGTACAATTATTTCCACAGGACATTTTTATTAGCGCTAATAAATTCTATTAAATACCTCAACACCAATGAATTTAACAATGAGAAAATGTAAATAAACCTACTCTACAAACAAGATGATAACGTGTAACCACGATAAGAGTTTTAAATTCATAAAAAATCTTGTCTACTTTGGTGTTGAACTTTGAAAAAGAGGATAATGTCAGAACTCAGAATAAAGTGTTACATCGTGGCGAGCCTCGAGATTTCTGTGACCCAAACACAAGAATATGCAAATCTATGTGTGTTAATCACTTCCGACAGTGTTGGAACCCAGTAGGTGTTTCGAATACACTCTAGGACTTCTACTTAGCGAGATCACTGGATATTTTATCCGAATAAAATTAGTAATCCGATCTATCCTATGATGATCTTATATTCTGGGCGAAACATCACGATTCAAGGAGCCAAGGTTTAACATAGAAAGTACCAAAGATGTTTATCTCCCAACACTTGATTCCGCGGTGACATCAGATTGTCATTTGCATTGTCGATCTCCGTGACTTGTCGATGTAATTACGCCCGGAATGCGGCCGGATAACGATGAGAGGCTGGACTCCAGGACTAACAAGAGGCTATGTTAATTGTCTTGTCGGATCTCCTGCGATCAACCGAGGAACAAATGCGTGGCATCATGTCATGATATTGTTCATGCACACGACACATACAACAAGTCACGAAACACACGCGAGACGCACAGAAGGCTCCAGGGAGATTCAGATTGAGATTCAAATTTGTTTTTTTACCATAACAACCTAATGATGTTTTAGTTCCACCCAAAAAAATTATCACACAACCTGTTTATAGGAATCAAAACACTGCCTCGTAGCTTTTTTCTAGGCATCTGATGTCATAGTTTATGCATGACAATGACGTCAAATTCTTATTATTTGCATAAGCTTGGAGATTGCAAATCTCGCGGAATATGAAGTCAACGTCATTACTATCATGCAAATTAAACAGTTAAAAAACTGAGAAAACGAGCATTGAGATAATATTTTTATTCAAATTTGACACCATTAACCCCATAAATCACACTTGATGTCTTCTAATCGCATCAATTACAAGCGATCGAGCCGACTTGAGCGTCTGGACATGAAAGTCTGGACTTATTCCGACTACAAATACACGCCTCGATGCCGACAAGAATGTGTGATAATGTAATCAGATGCGACAGTGCATTCACAGCGAACATTCTTGCACATGGCTGAAACATGGTCACTCATGCGCAAGCCAAGCCAGAACATAAGACCGAGGAACCACAATTCCATCTTGAAGCAAAGCAATTCACCAGACATGAAATAATTACAAACACATGCAGAACATGTTTCAGCGAAGAGCTCTGAAATGCAGAAAAGACGTCAAAGACAAGTGTTTTTATGTATTGCAATATTTACCTACACTTTATTCTGTGACAATCATTTTGAAAATAGTTGCACATAGTCTGTAATTTATGTACTGATAAACAATTAACATTTAGAGTTCGTTGACATATGTATTGTTCCCAGACATCTCGTGTACTAAATGTAATTTATGTTCGGTGCATTACCGCTATGTCAAAGGCTGTAGATTGGGAGAAAATAATAGTAGTCAGGTTCTGTACAACGAGCAGAAACTGTCCTTCTGAAAGTGGTGGTAGTAGGTATGTTTTTCAAATACCTTTAGGACACTAAATAATATTGTACTGACCTCTCCAATATTATGAATTTGAATTACAGTGCAGTTTTCATGGGCCAAGTACAGGCTAAATGGGAAACAATGGAAACCACCTGTGAAGTGGCAACAATGACACTCGTTTGAGAACAATATAACTCACCTTCTTGTGTTGAGGCCACCCAGACAGGATCGACAGCGCTGTGAGCTGGTAATGATCCAATAGGCATTGTTCCAGATAGTAATTATTCCAACAGGTAGTTAAACATATCACGCTCTCGTCTTATGTCACTCGCAATACAACAATGACAGAGATTTCAAAATGAACCATAGATTGTTGTCACTGTTGCGATTTGAAATCACTGTTGCGAGAGTAACAACACATTGTCAAGGCAGAACACACACGGCCAATAACATGGAGTAAACTTGCTAATTATAACACGATTTAATAAATGTTCACGAAAGTCTGAGCTAATTAATCAAAATAACACAATAAAAATACACCTCCACGTGGAGACAAGTAAAAAAAAGTTAAAATATCTCACCGATTTAATGAAGTCATTAAAATCGGTAAAAATCTCACCAACACCACGGATATAACTCGTTTAAAGTGGTAATGATTTAATGAGCGTCCAGTCATTAATGACTTAATTTCTAAAACACACACTCACACCAGTTCTGCCCACGCTGGTGTCTGAGGAGGTACTGACTGCCAGTTGGTTTACTGTGTTGTCAGTCGCTCCAACCGCCTCCCCCCACCACCATCCATTGACCATTCAGCACCGGTGCAGGGGGAGGGAGGGGGGTCAACTGTACCCGTTCTCATTCAATGCCATCGAATCAGATTTTGTAATAGCGCCATATCACGAAAATCATATCAATAAATCATAGTAATATGTGTATCTTCTTAACTTTGGAATAACGTTTTTGTAACTGATCGTACTTCGAGTCACACCCTCTCTCATTGAGAAATCTACCCTCTTGAGCCTTCTCCCCCAATCTCTCACGGTCCATTTAAAACCCTCCTCTAAGATAGCAACCTGCTCAGTGATGTAGGTCAAATGCGAATCGAATACAGATAACCCATGTGTAAATACCGAATAATCGATGATTTTTATTGCGAACCAATGTTCAGGGATGCAATGCAAGGCGTTGTCAACTCTACTGTCTGGAGGTGATATCACAGAAGGTGCGATAAGCTTCTCACTGGCGCCTGATAAGTGGTATTACTCGAGCTGTTGTTAAATATCATCACAGGATCTCTTATCGCGGCGCCGCGGATTAAACTTGACGCCGGCATTATCTCGTCAGATCAATTATGATTCATTACCAAAACATGCAGTATTGCTCATTACATGCATCTTCATTCACTAAATAACTGACAAGAACTCGGAATTGCAATCCAGATTGATAAGGAGATCTCCCGGTAATCGATACAAAGTCAGTCTCTAATTAGCCTCTGCCGACATTCTAAGAAAGCATTTAATTATATCCATTCTCATGACACTTCAAGGAGAATGCTTTTTATAAACTAGGTATTTGAGACAAAAAGTACTGGCCAATGGCATATTTTAATGGCACGTATTTTATTTTGACAGAAAATAAACACATTTTTTGAATATAATTTAATATATTATGAATATTACATCGGTGGTCAGAAAAAATGTGTCGATAATAATTATGTGTATGTTTGTACGAACTTGATTTATAGATGACCAATAGACATGCAATTTTAAAATCTGCAAATCTCCTAAGACTTTATTGTGCTATTTTCACCAGTCTCAATATAACTGAGTTAAATCATCCATAGCTAAATGCATTAGAAAAGTGGAATAAAACTCTCTTTTATGGCATATAAACAACTTCATCTAGTTTGTGTGATTTCCATCTTATAAAAAGTGGACAATAAATAACAGTACTGAGAAATTGCCAGCCCTCAGGCCCACACGACATGCATGTACATTCTTTTACTGCATATAATGCATAATATGCACTCTTCTTAGAGGCGGGAAGCTGGTAACTATGCAACTATATAATCAGTAAGGTATCTTACTTACAGAAAAATCACTATATATAATCGTATCAAGTTTGCGAATAAATGTATCCGACCTGACATGTGCCAGTTAGATAGATCGATCCTACTTACAAACCATGAATGTATCACACAGTTGTAAACTTTGATGGAGAGACGAGAGAATGTTAAAAAATAGACGCCATAATTTCTTCATTCTGTGTTGAAAAATGCAGTATTTATGAACGCAACACGACTTTCGTGGCTGTACCGCTATTCACATATCTTCCAGGCGTTACCATTTTTACCCCCGTGGAACGAGAACCACTTGTTGAGCTATTTTTCACTCTGGCTGTGGATTGGAAGTAATAAATAGGCTTATAATAGCCAATCGAGCTGTCGCTATACAACAATCGCCTTCAGTTTGCAGTCGTGCTGGTGGTCATTATCAGACCCATTGTTTGGCGGAGTTATCTCAGTTCATCTGCACAAGTAACTCAGTACAGTGCAACAATCACTGCCCTATAAACAACCAATATTTAGAATATTGGGTGGGACTGATTGATTCAGAACATCGCAATAGAATAACCCGAGAATAGCCTGGTGTAGAGAAGTTTCACATTTTCTAGCTTTGATTTTAGAAAATAATCAGATTTTAAACAGATCTAAGGTATAGAGAATATAGTGAAACTTCTAGTTTACACCTTATAAAATCTGTACCTCAGAGGTAGAAGGCATTTGAGTTTGAGGCTTTTGAGTTGAACAATTTTTAAATCAAGCAAACTCTATCAATTGCAATTTGACTGTTGAATGACAATATGACTCCTGTAATTATTACAAATGCGATTGGATGAACGTAGAAACTGGTATTTGAGCTCAGCTCAGCTCAAGAATCATTAAATGGAGATCGGGCCTTCAACCTCTGAGGTTTATACGCACTATAGAGTGCGTGCGTGTAGACGTACTAAATGTTCTCACGTCCGTGCCGCTAAGGAATCACGTTTCTTCGAAAGGTCCCAAATTCGGTCCCCGACGGTGGCACACCTATTACATTTGCATAATAAGTCAAGGCTCATTATCTTCCATGTCAATTTATGCAACTTGGTTTGAGCGATTTCAATTAGAGCATTTTAATGGTCCAGTATAATAAGTATCATAAGTGGAGTCCAAACCGTTCACAAACATGTTTCGAGGAACAGTCCAGTCCGATTATTTTGTAAATTCTAACTTTTTGATGACTACTTATTTTCATTAAAGTGAAAGATGATCATTGATCAGTATTCCAACAATGAAACAGTTACCGCAAAGAGATACATTATTATCAGGTATCACGCGTGCCAACTGCACCTAGTTGAAGTCGCGGTTGAAGTTCAACAAATATCTGTCGGGCAAGATGATATATGTGTCACGCAATTCTGTGCTTCAGTCGTGATGCCTCTTAAACCTCATCACAAAAAGAGGTCTTGTTTAATTTGCTAATTAGAAAGAGGGTGGGGCTTTGTCCTTCAACAAAACATACAAACTAATTCATATTAATTCTGCATCTGAACCCCAAAGGATTCATAGTATAAATATAGGTCAAATATACGCTATGTTAGTATTTCCGATTTAGATATGACTATGATGTTTCTTGATTTCAAGCAAATATTTTTCATACTGTTCAAATATTACAATTCGCGATGACATCTCTTATTCCCAGAAGCAGAGACCGTAAAGTAGGTAATCAAAGTGATAGTGAAGTGAAGGCACAAGCAACGCCAGTACGTAATGCAAATATCGCGATCCTTAAGAGGTAGAAAGCCCGAAGTCCATTTCAATGATTCTGAGCCGAGTTCAAAAACCAGTAACTCTGTCCCAATCTTATTTTGTAATAGTGACAAAAGTCACTTATTAACAAAATAGTTATAATAATTTCAATGAACTATTTGTTGATTTCAGTCAAATTGCAATAAGAGCCAAAAGTCAACATAAAATCGAACAAATGAACTTCAAGTTTTACTTCTGAGGTACAGAGGTACAAGATAATTGAGAACGTAAACGAAAATTTAAAGTTTATTTAGTACTAGTTACTACCTATGGGAAATCTGCATTTGCACTCAACACACTTATTTTTTCTGTAATTCTATTACTTTTCCAAAGTGCTATCGCGGATCTTATTCAAATTTGCTCTGAAACGTTTTTTGCGACTGACTTCCCTGAAGATGTATTGTAAATGTCCTGGACGCTTTGACAAGGTGCTCGTTAGTGAGCCACCGACGCGGGGTGTCGCGAGTCAAGAGGTTCGGACATGTCTTTGTCCAGCTCCTCCTGAACACCAATAATAACTCATCAGACGTTCGTGATGCGAACAAGTTCATTATGAGACCAATGATTACCTGGCAGACCCACACGGCCAACCCGCATGGCAGTGACAACAGTCTCTAACTGGGAGCAAGTGAAGTGACACTTTGAAGAACTCCGATCCTAACGACTTTTTGAGAGCGGTTGTATTCTTTCGGCACGTTCTCCACGCATTTTTTTTCTCGGAGGCTATTTGTATGTTACAGCTTTTTTGAGCAAAATCCTCGAATCGGTTAAAAACGTAAAAAGAAACCGTTTTTCCCATCAAATTCAAATTTTAAATTGTCATTGAGACCAACGTTTTATCGGCTTTTACAAATTTTGAGCCAAATCGGTCAAGAAATAAAAAAATGAATTGATATTTTAAGCTTACGAGTGCTTTGAAATAATTGTAAAATTTGTTTTATCGATGAAGTTATTATGAACCCCAACTCGATGCCACTTTGTTTTGTCAAAATATTATCGGGGCAACATATTTTTACTGGTTTCAAATCCAAACAAATTTAAATTGATTGATGATTGGACGTGTTCCACAAGTTTTCATAGGCAAGTTGATGACACACTATCAAATATCTAGCAATAGAAATCGTGTTTCTATGAAGAAACATGAAAAAATTTTCATATTGATCGAAAGAAACTCATGTTGACATATGTTTCTAAGATCGAAATGATAAGTCATGCTATGTAACCATAGGAGCGGCGTTACACATTTAGAGCAAACAAAGATGGTCAGCCTAAATGTTAATTGCATCACATTACGAAATTATACTGCCCATAATTGATCATCGAAGTGAGTTCGGTTTAATGTCAGGGTTCGATGCCAGATAAAGACATTTCTTATTGAATTAAATAGGTAGCGAGATACTTTTTATTCATAGCTCAAGTTGCTGGGTGGTATCTTGCTAATTTTGTTACATGCGTAGGAGGATATTCGCTTAATTACAGGTTGTGCCAAGTCGAATCGTTGCTTAGCAATATAAATGCACGTCGAGAACCTCCAATTAAATGATAATTTTTTAATTATCGACTATCAAATCGATTAAGATTCTTGATAGGAAGTTAATTAATTTAAATTTATCAGCATACCAAATCAGATTAATTTGTTTTCACTGCAAGGGAGCGAGTGAGTTTGCTGAAACACCTCATTCTCTTTCGTCAAGTTTCAAGACAATCACACTGAGCTAAGGGCTGCTTGAACTATGTTGTAACATCAAATAGACGTCAATGAGAGTTGTTAATAAACGCGTTTGTAAAGCTTCATGCTAAATAATGTAATTTATTTCTCACCGAAATACCGCTATGCAATAAAATGCACCTTCACCTATCACCTTTAATAAATCCTACTCAACAACATTGTAACTGTCGACTCTCTTTCAGATTCGAAGGTTTTCATTATTCTTTGCCAATTGCAACTTTATGTTTTATAAGAAGAAATATAATAGTAATTGATGAGTGCCAAAAATCACGTTTTCGTTGAACACAAACGGTAATTATCTGAATTGGGTTTGTTTTGTAACTTTCATATAACTTTCAAATCTTGCCACGCTTTGGTGGATCTCGTCTCTTCTCACGAGACACAACCATGGCCCAGAAAATGCATCGTGAACAAATCAAGCAAAGCAGTCAGGAGTTTTAGAAGTAGGAGAAAACTTATCACTGGACCATAACTACTTAATCTTACTTGATTAATCAGGAAATCACACCGTCATTCAAGTTCAAATTATTCACATCAAAAAAGTTCTTGATTGTCATTGTCGAGGTGATTGGTAAATTGAACTGATCACTAAAAGCTGTGTAACGTGTTGGATGATGAATCAAGTTGAACATGAATAACTAGAACGGAAATAAAATGTCTTCTTGAAATGCTGCGATGTCAATGAAACATGGCACACTTTGGAGCAACGTGTTAAATCATGGATGCAATCATGAATGACTGACGTGCAAGTGCACACCCAAACAACTCAACATAATGAAAAACAAATCGACAATCGAATAGGCTGTCAAACACAATACAAAAAATACACATCTTACAAATCTTGTAGTATTAACGAAACTAGTTTGGGAAAAAAGATATACGTCCTACTTTGCGTACCAAATGTTGTTCAAGGCTTGCTTAATGCCCTTTATGCATCCTTCACTCTTTCTGTACTGTTGTTAAGATAGGTTGTCCTTTTGCACTCAGTTCATCACCTCCCCAGTCGGCTGGATCAAGATATTTACATCGACATTAAGACTTACTTTCGAGTCAACTTGAACTCCCCGAGAGACCCAAACTCAAATCAGGAGGCGTAATGCTGTTAAAATCTTTTTTTTGCTCATCAACAAAATCCATTCAAGTTTCATAAATATCTTTGCGTACATTTCATAAACAGATGTCAGGTGAAAGAAATCTGAGTCCCGTATCTGCAATCATTATCAATTAACGTCGAACTCCAGCTGTTTCATACCAGAGGCCAAAAGATTACAATATTTTAGCGTGAGAGATGATATGGTTTGTCCGCCATGTATACCTTTAATAGATATTAAATATATACAACTTCACAAAGTCTTTTATTTAATCATGCTTGGCCAGTATTTTTTGCGTGAAACCATCGTTGTATTCTGAACGTATCATTTTTTTAAGCAACAATTATAAACAAATCAAAAACTTCACTTGGGATAATGTATACTGGAAGAAGTACCTTCTTTGTGTACCTATAACAGTCAATAAATTTATGAAGGTTTCGTTTGAAGGCTTCGACAACAACTTCTAGGAATAATCAACTTTCAAGCCCAAATGGATATAATCTTCGTAAATCGATTTGAGCCCATGAAGAATGTCGGTGCAATAAAGTATCTCACATTATCTGTTAATTGAAACACCGATATAGATAGGTGTTTGTTTCAAAGCTGCTGTGGAGTCTCAGAAGAGCACAACCGAAAGATTTATTACGCAACGACCCGAGGCCCTGCTCTTTAGAAAACACGTAAAATTACAGGTCATGGAATTGGTAAGTGGGGTTGCCAGAGATGCAAAGGTGATAGCGCAGCATCGGAACATAGTCCCAACCAGTTCTATTAAAACTGTGATACAAGCTTTCAATATACATGCCTTCAAAGTCAAAAAGAAGCATAGTTGCCAGCAAAATGTTTAAGGATATTAAGAATAATTGGAAATAAACAGCAGAGAGTTTGAAACCGATTCGCAACTTGCTCTCAACAAAAAGTAAATTGAATCATGAATTCTGAACACAAATCGTATAAAACTTCTACTGCTGGAAAACGGATCGAGTTCCATATTAAGGCATCGATAGCCCTGGATTCGGTTTTGTTCTATTTTGTAACGTCTACTATTTGAATAGTGAAGTAACAGGTCTTGCTTACACAAAAAGTCCTGTATTTACAGATATTTCGCTTAAATGCCCGACATACATTCGCAGTTCATGTTTGGCGTTTGTAGGATTTCGATATTTAGAATTAACACGTTTAGAATTGATGTAAAATGCATTAATCATTAATTTCAAACTTAAATAATTATGTAAACAAACATGTTTTTCCACAAATCAGATCACGATTAAAAATACTTGTATGTCACAGTAAAAGAATGATTCGAGAATATAACGGAAGACTTTTTTCACTTTTAACATAAGATCTTGATTTAAATTTAGGTTAAAAAAGTATATAAAAACTTTCGCCAGAAGCACGTATTGCCAAGATAGATGACTATGCCCTGTTCTTATCAGCAAAGCAATGCCCAGTTCGCTGTCTTTCTAATACCTGTGTCACATGCTTTGCCAACAGAGAAACAATGTCACGGACAACAGATCTTTGAGGACGATTAGCAGTTAAATAGTTGCTCATTTTGATTTATTATCAAGAGTCTCAAGTCTGTTTTAATGACGTTTAATAAAAGTGCGGGTATAATTTATTAATACCAGTATATTGGCAAAATATCCCATTTGCACGTGATACATTATTAAGAGAAAGAAACCATCAGGTTGGTGGAGGTGCCTCAACCGCTCGGCACCTCCATCATCCGCTGATCCCAGTCTACGGCTCCTCCACCGCTCTATAGAACTGCATAAAAGTGATTTATAACAATCTTTAACATTTCTCTCGCCTTGTTTGTCCAATTGCAATAAACTTGCTTGGAATCGTTTTGTCCAGTTGTGCCATTAAATACCTACAAATGTCACTTTAAAGCAATTGAGTTAATTTATTGAATATTGGTTTCTTATCTCGTATATTTTGTCAAAGCCAATTGTTTAACCTCAATTGTAAAACACATTGAAACCTGAACCTCGTTCCCTCATTGGCCTATGTTTACCGGTCTTATCTGATTGGATTAACATGGCTCCACGTTCACAGGTCATATATCAGGCGGACAACACCCTGGACAAAAAGTCTTCAGAATCAGAAGACAAGGAAGAGAAACGTTTAATTTTTATCGACCTTAAAGATTGTCATTGTAACCTTTTAAAATGTCGTTATTATAAAACGAAACTCTCTCAACTCCTCCTCGATGTTTGTTCTGGTGACCCTTTCCTTGTTGAGCGAGCGTAGCGAGCGTCACCACGGTACACTTATGGCACTTTCTCTGTGTGTTTTTTTTTTTTTTTTTTTTTGTTTTTTTGTTTTTTTGTGTTCACTGCCCAGGTCAAACCGCACAACCAATCGATCTGAAATTTTGTACACATACTAACGTAATCTATGCGATCCCTGGGATCTTTTCTGAACGAGATCCTGTGATTGGTTCAAATTTTATAAAAATTATCTTTCGATTGGTTGGTTCGATCAATTTGAAATTTAGCAAAGTCATTGCAACCAACATTGTACCCAATCAAAAAAAAATTCAGCCAAATCCTCCAATTGGTTCAAATTTGAAACCATTTTTCCTGTGATTTTTGAAATTTAAACTGGAACCGATTGACCGACCAACTAAAAACTTCGCATGGTCATTTGTACCAACATTTAAGGTATTTTTGCCAATTTTCTCTCTAATCTGTCGTTATTTTCAAAAGTTTTTGTCATTTTAGGGACATTTTGCGTGTTGGCTGTCAAATTCACGGTGACTTCGAATCTTCAGTTCAAGGCAAGGAGAAAGTTTCAAACGAAATGAAACTAATAATGACCGTTCAACAGATTGATCTGATATTGTGTACACACACTACATATCATATCATATGGGTGGTCCCAGGTATATTTTTTGAACGAGATCCTGTGATTTTTGAAAATTAACAAGGAACCGTTCAATCATAAAGGTTTAATCGATCAACTTAAAACTTAGCAAGGATTGGCACCAATATTTGTGGAGATTTTGGAGATTTTTATACAAGTCTGTGACGAAACTAAAGAATTGTTGGCTTTTAATGACATTCGATAGACATAATTTCGGTTCGAGGTGTTGCGTGTATCCGTGCTCGCTCATCAACGCGTTACACAGAGCGTTTTCCTAGTATTAAAAACTAACAAAATGATAAGAACTTGAGGATTTATTATGTGTGATAAATACAAAGCGCCGCGGCTGAGGAATTAGAGGGAAGAAAGACAATCTTTGGGAAATCACGTTTAGGAATATAATCTTAAAATTTTTAAATTATTTTGAACTAATACATTCCTCTATAATCAGCTTCAGAGCCAGAAAAACCACCATTACCACCACCAGTGCAGAACTACCAGTGAAATGTACTGATAGGTATTATAGCCTAGGTAGTATTTTATTTTTTTAAATGCGAATGCAATACTTGTTACCGGTCATATCGAGAACTGTACCAAATATCATGAGACGAAGAAGATGGAAGGGTACCGACCGAAACAGATAATTTTATCGTTACGTAACAACGAATCTTGATTGTCAAGTAAATGGCTCCTCGAACACCTGTAACTGGAGGCTGTGATCTGGTTCCTCGGCCGAGTGCACCGCAGCCTCACCTGCCTGAAGCGGCTGACTCATCCGACCACAAGAACAGTCGTTGCAGTGGAGTCTTGTTGCTTTGTTTGCCTCTCAGAGACATTCTCAGTCGCGCACAGGCGCAATAACCTCCTCCAAGATCAACCTCTGTGATGAGCGGCGACTTCGTATCCGCGCAACGCATTGGGTAGATCATACGAAACTATCTGTAATTCCCCAGTTTATTTGAAAACTTCCTACAGTTACCCTAGTACATGAAGAGCTTTAAAGTTTATGAAAGCTTAATTAGGTTGAAAAGCGTAAAGTTTGAAGTCATATTAACCAGACACATTTTATTGTTACTATTTTTAGAAAAAATAGAACACTGAAGCAACAAATAAAGCTCAAAACTTCAAATCTGGATACTTGAAATTAAAAGTTTAGAAAGCTTCGCTGCTTTCATAGGAAAAAATAGATTTGTTTACATTATTCTTTTGTGGTATAATATCAACTTTTTGCTAACGAATTAGTAAATTTTATTGAGATTAATTAACTGCCGACTTTTTGCACGTCTCTCCTGAAATTAACACAATACTCCAGATATTTGTCCGGATGTCATCGTTCTGGATTCGTTGTTCGTCAGGTCATGCGAATTACTGCTAAGCCGCTTTTACAAACTTGTTCGAACCATTTCGAGGCGACGATCATTCATTTAGTTTTTCTCTCCCCAACTGTAAAAGTGCTACCTCAGACAGTGAAGCTACCAGACATCTACTCCTTTTTCGGACAACCGAATAAGCTATGTCGTTGCAATGGCGATAAGTAACAAGTGTTCTATTTAGCTTCTTTGCATTCCGTGGACTGCGGAGAAAAATGTGTTCGAAACAATGGAGTGGTTTATTGACTAGACGGAATTCAATCGACTAGGAGATCGCAAGCAATCTTCAGAAAGAGGGGCTGTTCTGTTTGCCAAAAGTTCGCTTTTAATAATTTCTTATTGATAAGATGTCATGATGAGTTCTATAATAATAATATGAACAATTTCTATTCTTCACCAAACGCTTGCAACACAACAATACGTCATGCTTGTAGAAAAAATAAAACTCGTTTTCACACAAAATGAAGACATAAACCTTCTCTGCCCACGATCTTTTTTCAAAAGAGAAATGCGTTGCTGACCCATACTGAGACATTTATTATTTGAGGATACATTACGACTTCATTGTTGTCGGAATAAGTACACGCACAATCGGAGTCAATTAATCAAGCAAGGCTTTGTATTGTTGAAGCAAGAGATAACAGAACAGTATGTACCATGTATCTGTCTGCATTAGGCCGATCTATTATACTGTTAAATGTCTACTCATTTCGTTGATAAGTATTCGAGCCAATATAATATTATTGTACTTTTGTATTAGAGCACTTAGTAAACACTTAAATCTGATCTCCAAGGAAGAAATCCATGTGAAAAACTCTTTCACGCTAATTGAAGGAACAGTTATTTCAATTAATGACTTTGAATACGGGATAGTGTGCTTAATTAATTTAATATTCAATTTCAATAGATTCGATCGGATATTAAAATTGACTCACCATCCGTCAAAATGGCGCTGGCGTCACAATCCGACATATCCTGATCATCCAGAAACAAGCTGCTCTCTCCCAACAGAATCGTTGATCCATAATCCAAGATGGCGGAACAGTTATCAAGAACCATGGACGCCGAGTCGTCCGGCGTGAGAGTGTTATCAGAAATCATCGAGATCGAGTCATCGTCGATCGTCTTGAAAACGACGTTGACCTCGAAATCGGGCGACGCCGCGACGTCCAACTCGCTGGCGTCCAACAGCATGGCGTCGTCCGGCGACGCTGTCATGGCGTCATGGTCCAAGATGGCGGTGGCGGTGTTAGAGTGCGCATGCTCAGTGAGTGTGCAGGTGGGGTAACATCAACATGCGGGCAAAGTCCACACAGGGCAAGTCTGGAACAGCGAGGAAATCAAATGTATATAGCAACAAGCGACAAGCATACGTCACACAACACAATCAGTCAGTAGGACAGCACGTGGACAGCACAGAGACAAGGGTTTGACAATGTTACGGAGTTACATAAAACATGTTCATAAAATGTTATGTTTTGTTATTACATCCTGAAATTAGATTAGTATTTGAGCCAATTTTGCAAATTGGAAACTGAATTCTTGGAGGTCTCAAATTTTGAAAATGCTCTAAAATTTTCCTTATTTCAATATTAATCTTTTGCCCACAGTATTAACTACCAATTCAAAATGGTCAATTCAGTAATATCATTATGAATTGATCCAAACCCTTTCTTTGTGTTTATCACTGTTAAAATCTGCCGCTTGGAGTGGAATTTGAAGCAATTCTGATAAATTGTCCAAGAAGACTCAAGAACAAAACATGTGTCGGTTTGACGGTTCTGAGAATGTTTCGGCTGAATTTTGGCAGAAGAGACTGATTAAAACAGATACTTTTGAAAAAGAAACTATTGATTGATTAAGTCGATTTTCTCAACATAGCCGAGGCTCAACTAGTGAGAATGTAATAGAGAAGGGTGGAGAGGAAGCCCGGTACAGACATGAAGGAGGTCCCAACCGGCTTCCAAAACCCGCACCCCAGTTTCTCTGGTATCAAATCCACCAACCGTTTACAGATACATTGGAAAAAATACATACACATTTCAAATAATAATCTGGGTACAAGATACTTCTATAAAAAAAGATTCAAGATACTTTTAAAAATATTAACTCGATACACATACAGATAGATACTGAAATATCAAAAATAATATGAAGGAAAAATATAGTAGGAAATATCAAAACTTCATGATTTTGCCATTCTATAACCAGTTACCTAGCTATCATGAACACAATTTTAATTTATATTGGTATGCTCTTTATTCTTTCCTCTAAGGTTCAACTTGCTTTTGATGAATGCTAGAATCTGAAAGTTAGATCAGGGTTGATTACTCGAAACATTGTCGAATCCCCGTGAAGTTGCCCCCACTGTTTCTATGCCAAGGTGGCTTCCATTCCAAACACACAACTTGTGTTGATGGCTCTTAATGATTGCATTGCGCCATGATATATTTCATAACTTGATTGTCATGCGCACTGCGAGAGAGGCGGGTGGAGAAAGGAGACTTCTACTGGCTGCTGTAATTTAATTGAACCGGCGGAGGACAGAATAAAAGCTATGATTTGCTCACATCTATAATAATGATCCATTGCCAAGCAACAGGTGGGTAAAGTGCATTACGCATTCTCGTACAAGCAACGGTATAAATTCAACGAGCAGCGCTTTTTGTTACGCCGACGATTCATTTAGCATTTTATTAAACGTGTACAATCTTTTCATTGATGATTTTTTCTTCATAGCCGCGGTGATTGATGATAATCAAGTCTTGGCGGTGTTTCCTCTGTTTCCTCAACAAATCCGCACAGATCAAGTTTTGGTGTCCCTAAAACTGCACAACAGAGCAAATCCGCAAAGATTCTCTACCATCTTTTTACTCTTCTAGGGCTAAATTCACAAAAAAAGTATTATCTGCTAATACGTTATACCAAAAACACCATGTTAAATTAAAGATAGTACAAAATATAGTACATATTAGGAGATAATACTTCTTTGTGAATCTAGCCCCTGGTGTATAAAGAACCTGTTATAGATTATAAGGTTTCATTTATTACAAAACATGAGCTTTGATAATTTGTTAGAGGAATGTCACTGGAATGTCACAACATTATCAAATTGAACAGAGCATTGATTGAAAAACCAACCGGCCATTTATTTTAAGGCAAATTATTTTCATATCTCTATTTTGATTTTTAAGAGAAATTAAACGTATTTTTCGCATGCTTTTCACTTTTGCATTGACATAATAATGTAATAAGCTCAATAACGAGTCGATGGTGCCGTGGAGCGCCATGTACCTGAATAACAAGTCAGCACCAAACAGCTGTCTGTGCATGTGCATGGAAAGCAATTACTCTGCAAATAATGTTGATTGCTTCACATTAGGACCGTAATCAACATCGCGAGATCGGATCCATCTTCACTCAGAGGTAACTGTATCAAAAGTACTGGGCGTTATATCATTGTCAGTTTGAAGACTTAAACCGAGTGACTTTGGTTAATGGATAGTCATTTAGGAGATGTTATGATCATTACGCCGTGATTGATCGTGAAAATCGAACAAACTTCTAAGCAATAATTACTCTGTGTAATTGTAATTAGTATCGATTAATTATTATGTTTGTAGTTAGTTTAAAACTAAAATAACTAAGATAAATGGTCTTGTGTAAGTGGCTCAGGTTGTTGGCAAAGAAGCCACTCAGTTTAAAATTCCCAATAAATGTATTAATTTAGGTTTCTCCATGATATCTTGAAGATGATAATGCGTGTTGTTTTTTGTTTTATCGTTATCATCAATATCATCACCTGCCACAGATGATTGCAAATAATTAACAGTTACATCAATTTTTTTTTTTTTACAAATATCATCATAAGTTTTTCGAGAGAATGATAATCATTATTTTCCTCGGTCAGTTCATAACAGACATGACTTTAATGAAGTCTCAAACTCTGTATGGACCACGTCTCAGCACATCAATATAATATGTTGATGAGCTATGCTCAAATCTCAATCTGACATTCATCAATGTTTTTGTCCGACCCGCTCTGTCTTGAATGTCGAGGTATACATGAGCCGACACGGAACATAAGTCAAGCCGACATCTCAATTAGCCGGCTTCTTCCACCTACTCATAACAATATCAAGTTGTACACGGAGAGATACTACCAGAGGCCAGACATTCATTACATACACATCGCTACTTAGACGAGACAACCCATACTTATTACATTTAGAAAATTTGCTCTTATGTGGACACGGCCGCCTCAAATTGATCGTACTATACAAATTTTATGACGGAAATGTATTGGAAGAATATCAAGTTTGCATGAAGGAAGAAAAGAGTTATGGGATCAGCTGATTAACTTCGAGACATGAGCCATTTTTACTGGGTAATTTTGATCTTGTTAATTGATACCTGTGAAATCTGTCATTATTAGGGGGTGGTAGATAAATCGACAAATGTGTACTTAACATTTTAATCATAAGATTTGGCAGCATCCTGATCAGTGATCGGATACCAGACATCCACATGGAATTGTTTTGATGCATCGAGAGTCTACTTGAAGCTTGTCCCTAAGAGAGTTGAACGCAAGAATAGACGCGAAGCTTCAGCCAGTTTCTCTCAGCATCGATCTTCTTATTCATTCTGCTACCGAAGCGATGGTTAATTAGTGATCGAAGTCAATCCAGATCACAATGTAAGAAGAAACAAGGGCAATATCAAGGTTCCGAGAAACTAAATTATGGAAGTGCAGCACGCGCTAACCGCCCGTTTAACTTTTCTTCTCGGTTCTTTCCTTTAGAGAGGAGATCAGATGCATGAAGCATAACGGCTGAATATTAGCACAATGAAGAATAAAAACAGAGCGTTTTAGTTTACAAAGAACGTTGTGTTCGGAAAGGTAAAATGAAGTGGACACAATTTCAAATGCCAGCAAATTAAAGTGAATTTTGGGCAGTGCGATCTTTGGTTCATCTTTATTGCATTGAAACTCTGTTCAAAACAAATAGGGTAATGCGATAAGTTATCGTTACCTTGATGGGTCTACTTTCATCTTGCAATTCTTTTGATTAACGATTATAACACAAGACTTTATGATCGTGTTTTTTTTAGTTTTATGGCTTTGCTAAAAAGTATATAGATAAACACATGGATATAGCAATCTAAATCCGATTGAGAAATAATAGCTTCAGTTTAATTCATTTCAGTTTGTACAACTTTTCATCAGCGTGGCTTTGAAGATGTGTTTGAATTATTGGAGATTATCACTGGAAGTGGGACGTTGCCTGATCTGCTCGTGTGATCCTGGCCTAGACTGGAGCCGTGTGGGAAGCTGCATGATCATTGATCTGCTCGATCACGATCAGATACAACACACGATAAGCTCGGTAATACGATGTCGATCATATCGGCTAACTAAACACACAAATTACAAGACACATTGGTGTATATTTTCTTAAACTTGAACACCTTGTGAGTGAGAAGAGCTGTGACAGTACAAGATATCAAGATGGATAGAGTTTGCTTAAAACATCCTCTTCGGTCTTCCCCTCTTGTCTGATGTAAATCAATGTCAAATCAGGATTATTGCAAATAATAACACCCTTGATCACAACGATGGTGAGATTTATCAAGGTAAGTAAACTGAGTCGACTGCATTCCATCTAGAAGATAATTATAGCAAGAAAAAGCTAAGAAAGTGCGTGCTAATAACGAGTTACAATTGTCAAAAATTTAAAAGGAAACGTAGGATAACTGAATAAAAATGTAATATAGAAAAATATATATTTTCTATAATTGATTTGATCCGTTTTGAAGAATAATGTGCTAAGTAAAGATTCTAAATTAGAATTCAGTTGTAGTATAAGACTGCAATCCAATCCAACATCTACGTCTCTCAACACAATGTTCCGTAATTTCTTGTATGTCCATCGACTAGGAACATTGTTTGCGGAGACATTAAGGATCAAGATCGAGCAGGAGCTCCGTTTCATCGGCTTTCGCAAGGAACCAAACGCGATTTAGCGTCGGAACTAGGTGGCCGGTGACCGCGCTCGCGGGGGAGGGGGTCAGGACTTTAGGGGTCACGAAAATCTTCACTACATGGGGTCATGTGTTTATATAAGAAATACAACTTTTCTCGGGGGTTTTGCCTCGCGAACCTCTATATGCTCAATTTATTAAGTGAACTAAAAGACCACTCGAGTCCACCAAACTCAGCCTAGAGAGTAAACAAAATACATATTTGTATTGGGGGAGGGGTGGCTTCAGAATACTCACGGGAGGCCCTGGAATCCTAGTTACGCCACTAACGCGAATTCCGCCAACTACTAAAGCATTTGAAATTAAAAGGTCAACTGTAAGTGTCAAATCAAAAGGATTTCAACACCTTGTTGTAAAACCAAGTGGAACACATTATTCACTGACATGTATCTAACCGCAGTCATGCTCGATACTCTTACTCGGAAGTCATGTGGTGATACTCGAACAATGTAACAAGTTGCTACTGAATTTCAAACCAAATTCGTCGAGAAATAACAGTTGAACGACAATTGAAATAAACGCGTCCAAAGATCACTTGACGAAGATGGATTGAGCAAATAAGTATCATTTAATTTCAACTTTATCAGCTTTGTGAATCTCTCTGGCTAACTAGAGTCTAGCGAAACAGAATTCAAGTTGCGTCTTGACCACATTATAAGAAGAGACAAGACCGGTGTCATGTATATCCGATGTCCATATATAGACCAACCGGGGGGTAGCCATATAAGGTGTCCGTCGTCTCCTTCCTAAAAACCAACTCGAGCGAGAGCAGGTTCCTCTGTGATCTCTGTCCCTGTCTGTGTGTTCACCTGTCCATGTCTTTCCCCACCTTCAGCAGCATCAATATGCAAATCCTGCGATCGAGACACCAGAAAACAAACATACAATGTTCTCACGACAATTATTATCAGCAACTAAATCAATTCTAGTTTAGCAATCGGAATTAGATCTCTCTGGTATTTTATCTTTTTCATCTCAGGTTTAAAAGGGTTTAGCTATAAATCAATGTAAGATTAATTGGAAGTATGAATATCAATAATAATAATAATAAATTAATAATTGTATATCCCAATTGGGTAAAAATTTGTTTACATAATGTTTACCTCGATTATGAACTATGCATGTTGTGCAACAACCTTTATTGGGTATATTTTTGCACTAATTTATGAGCTCATGTTTTACAGGATGCAATTTATTAATATTTAATGTAAAATTAATTAAAATTAACGTATATATCAGTTAAGTTTCTCTAATAATATAATTACGATAATCATATTATTATTATGTTCCCCTCAGGACTGTTTTAAGCACATCTCGAGATACGTTACATCATGGAGTTCTGAGTTATAGAACGCAAATCAAAAATAAATTATGCTAAAGAATGCAAAATAGAAATCCCTGATTTTCATATTTTATGGCTTTCATAATCACTGTTACTTAATACACGTGTATGCGTACATTAATCAATATGTCAAATGAGATTTTCGCATTAAAATTGACGTTATAAAATCACTGAGGTATAATTAGAGGTAAGCTGGTTGTAAATTGTATACGTTAATGATAATTGTATCATGCAGATTGCAGCTTGAGGTTAGATTAAAGTGATATTTGAGAGTGAAAAAAATCGTGACTCATTCATAAGAAGAATAAAAAATGGTCAGCCTTCAGTCAAACTTTTTCAATAACCCAGATATTGACTGCGTCGATCAAATTGATGTGATATCAATTAGGTTGGACGCTGTTCAACACTTGCTTTTGCATCGGTATAGACTGGTTGTTAGACGTCATATTGTTCTGTTTTGGGTTTAATCTATCTCTTTTTTATGAGTGCGAATGTGTCGTAAATACTTATAAATTATATTAGATACATTGTAAACATAAGAGCTAAGTCGAACACGGAGCTCGTTGCTTTTCAACAAACTGAAAAATCGCATGCCATTGATGAAATCAGTTTACATAAATTGCGGCAATCATAAGATAAAATATTCGAAAGCGAAGCAGCAATTCTTAATAAATCATGGACTACAATGTATTAGTCATGCCAAATAATACAAAATTTTAATCTAACTTGAAACTTCTGGCAAGATAATTGCTGATTTATTGACCAACTTTGTCAATTAATCAAAGTCTACGGATTTGAAGCCTTGATATTGACCTGGATTAAAACAGAATTTTGAATCTCCCCCTCCCCCATTCCTCTCTCTCTCTCTCTCTCTCTCTCTCTCTCTCTCTCTCTCTCTCTCTCTCTCTCTCTCTCTCTCTCTCTCTCTCTCTCTCTCTCTCTCTCTCTCTCTCTCTCTCTCGCTCTCTAATTCCGCCAGTCCTCTTTGAAGTGAATTCTAATTCAAGTCCTGCTTGCGCAAGAGTTAATTACATTTATCTGGCGTCGTGTCATTCCGGGCTAATTATTTCATTCGTCATTGAATCAAGACCTGGCTGCGAATTAAGCGAGTCTCTCTTCTTTATTATTCTGGACAATTAAGATTCGCTGATAGCTCCATTTTTCCTAGAAGTAATGCTGTTGAAATAAAATGCATTTTTATTGTGAACTAATTGCCTAAAGTAATATACAAAAGACTAAAGCATTTGATATGGCATTTGATCTCTTACCAGTTTGTTTTGCTTATACAACATTTTTTAATAAAATAATTATTGTTATAGATTTTTTAAATTTATTTAATTATTAATTGCGTTTTCTTACAAAGGACATTTTATGGATATCTAGAAACATGATTTACAATGGTTTATTCACAAATGAACCTTAATGTAGTGAGAATCTGAAAATACAAATAAAATAAAAATAAATATTATAAGATCACATCACGCTTGTCATATTAAGTCATGATAATATGCTGAATTGATATCACTGAAGCAGTTAAACTTAGTTCACCCTGTACTTATAAAATTGCTTCGTTAACAATCTTATAGGTCAGTGATGCACATGCAAAAAATCATATGCAAAATTTGAACATTTCATTGTAATTCCGAACAATTTTTGATCTCCCAAACTCGTTTTCTATACCGTATCAAAAATCTAAAAATCGCCCTGCGGGGCTTAACACTTTTACATAGCCTAAAATAAATGTACCCTCCCAAAGTAAGTATCCTACTTAATTTAAATTTTAAAATATACTTTATATGTCACGCCTCGGAAGAAATCCACGACACTTTTGCAGTGCAGTCCGCGAACAATCAGATGACCCTTCTGACAAAAAGTTGTGCATCAGAGGTAGGTTATATTTACAGTTCTTCAGGTTCATGTTGTCAAATCTTGATAAATAATTTCTTTGCGTGGCGTAATTGAGATCATGTACTAAATTAATTTGGTAAAATCAGAAAATGGATCTTAAAAATCTATTTGGTAAGGGTCCTTCTCCATAAAGATTGATATTTTACTCATGTATTTGCTACCAAGAGCAATGCCGCAGAACAGCACTGTACAGAGACATTCTGTCTTTCTTTAGTTAGTTACAACAACAGAGCTGAGAGCATTGTCAGCTTTCAAAAAACATTTCCGTAGTTTTAAAAATATATACCAACTTCCATTGGATTATCGAATATAAGAGTTCAAAGCTATTAAACCCCATTAGTAGCAGCAATCATCTAACACTGCAGCTACAAGAGATTGGATATCTTTTATTACCAGCTATATCTCACAGTGTAATAACAATTATTACACCAGATGGTGTTTCAGCTAAGACATGGCGAATATTCGAACCCCATCGTTATAACATTAAAACACATTATGGAGATAATTAGACACAGGTATTGAGTTCGAAAAAAGATTGATTTACTTTCTTCTGGGGAAAAAAACACATTGAAAGAGTATGCTTTTCGGATAACGTATTTTCTGTGAATTATTATAACATTTCACTTTATTATAAAAACGTATTAATTTTACAAGCTGTCAATTATATAAAAAGGATGGCTGCCTTACACGTTTCTAAACGCGTTTCTTCATCGTATATGAAAATTAAGTTTCGGCTGTCTCACTCACGATACGAAAGGCGTGTGTCTTCGGCTTCTACATTCCAGATGATTAATGTGAAGACAAACAACTCTCAAATGTTTTTTCTTCCGAATCTCTTAAATAAAGTCGTCACAAAATTAATTGAATTTAGATTAATTTCTTCCAAATTTAAATTAATCTCGCCGCTGTTATTGGGGACGGAATCTCCATAATCAACTAGAGCTGGAAGAGCAATGCAGCATCTCAGGAGCCCCTCTGATCTCCTCTCTTCGGGCATTAACATCAAGTCACAGACCTACAGGAATACCTTCATCTGCTAAATCTCAATCAATAAATCAAATCAAGAACCGAAAGTTACAAAACACTCCGCCAGGCGGTAATTGAATGCCACAAAACGTATGACCTCATATTTTTTTTCTTGAAAATTAAGAGCGAGAGGCGGTTCCAAACGAGACTATATATTACATATTTTTATCAATGGAGATTTTTAGATCCGATTACATCTGAGTTGAGTGAGGTAAAGATTGATATTAGGATCTTGCGTAATGCTTCTCTACGCAAGGTTTATAATACTTTCTGATCCTAAATAATGTTTCAAGCAAATACCTACATCAATTGAGAGCAAACTGCATTTTGCTCCAGGGTTTTATTCAAAAGAATGCAGTATAAGTATTACCTGCAGATGATCTGCTTCTGATCAGAAGTGTTATTTATTTAAATAAAAAGTGATCAGGGGTTAACTGCATTCATTATCTGATAAACACTCTTGTTAAAACTAGTACATGGTTAGGTCAGCTCATTTTAATAGCCAACTATATTTAGACGGTGGAAAGTAAAGTGGGTAAGAGTAGAACAAACGATTGAAGATAAATTCAACTTTACAAACAACAAAGTTCACAAAGAGCTCGATCAAATTAAGAAGATAATAATATCAATCTTTTCGATCGAAGAAACGATCAATCAAAATAGAGTATAAATTATTCTCCCCGCTGTTTCAGGATTGAAGAAACATGTTGTCTTCATTATTAGTATTGATCTGATTGTCTTGTGCTTTGTTTGATTGTTTTGTGCCGATGTTGGTCTTTGTTGCATTAAGAGATGCAAACTATTGGATTGAATTGAAGAATACGCGTCTAACCTGAAGCTGTGATCGGGAGAGGGGGAGGGAGGGAGGGGGGCAAAAGGGATACCTACTGCCGCCCTCTGACGATGATCCTGGCTTTGCCTTGAAAGATGAGCGAGCATTGCTGAACGCTTTTTATAGCCTAGGACTGTACGATTTACTTGACAAATTTACATCCGAAATGAATATATTTCGTTTTGAGAGCGTAGAGCATATTTTTATTTCTTCTAGAAAACGTTCTTCTTATACGATTACGATTATACATGCATTTAATTCAATGCATGTATAATTTGAGTTCAGGTCTCTCATAGTAGAAAAAAGCATAAAAGAGACGAAAGTAAAATATATAATGGAAGAATTACATGATACAAAACTCAATATCGCCGACTTGATTCCTGAATGCGAAAGTAACTTGATTTATAGAGTTGAGCCTGAACTAAATACATTTTTATAAAATGTAAAACAAAATAAAACACCCAAATTATGGAAATAATGTGAAAATGTGAAAATTATTTTGTACATCCTTGTAACCTTTTCTGTAGAACGGCCGCATTTGGTGCTACCAACTTCATACATGCGTTTACGTGCAGTTCATCAAGTGCAGTTGATGCAATTGAACTTGCAGTTCGTGTTCATTGTGCCTACTCAAAAAAACTTGTAACAAAAAAGGTTTTAATGACTTAACGCTGCAAGTACTTCTTATGACTGGAGTATAATATGTACGGTCAATTTGAAAAGTAAGAATTGTTTCTAGTTTTGCCATGACAAGTTCTGTAGGCACAGGTTTCAACCACCTACTGCTCGGTCTGTTACGCAAACGTCAAGGTGTAATCGCAGAGACATCGTCTCGAAGGCAGGTGGTGGAAGATGGCGAAGTATTTGGTGCGAACTTCTATTAACGTTGTAAATAATGAAAACGCCTCCTCAGTTTCAATTGACCAACCAGCCCGTCGCATCTGCGCTCAGATCGTATAATATATAAGTAGGATTAATGCAGGTGGATAATATACGAAGAGAAAGTATAAAAGATTACTTACATTCAGCAATAGAGTAGGAATATGAATGGTTTTTCCATTATGTGTTGAAGTGTAGTGTGTGGGATATTGCTATTAAATTCACGCTTTTTATTACATCTGATTCTGTCAATGGAGACCTTGATCAGGACGTGAAAAGGTTTCATTCAGCTCTTAAACGTTGAATTAAATGTACACTTAAACAATTAGTCAAACTTCGTTCATTTTACAAACTTCGTTACAACTGAAGTTTGGATAATATCTAAAGTTTTAATAATCGTTTAAGACCTTTTGCATTGCCACACTATACTCTTATATGTTCGAGGACAAAATATTTGGGAATTACGAGGAAACTTTCGTACTCTTTTATTAAAAAAAGTGTAGACAATTTAAATTGCACAATTGTGTAGAAGAAACGCAGATTATTGTCTTACTTATCGTAAAATCAAGTTGTAAAAAGCATGCTTTCCTTATTGACCATAGAAATTCAAACTTAAAAATATCTAAGCGAATCGTTGAGTTTCTCGAGTTTGCAATCTTTTTATTGCAATAAAAATGTAAATTATTGCACTCATCAGTAGGAAACGAACATTTTTATTTTGCTAAAGATCATCAAGCCATAAAGCGTTTACAGCTGCATTAACTTATTTCATCTTATAATACTTGTAGTAGTAGTAGTGGTCTACACATGCGTTGATCTCCCTCACACTCACAGTGGTCTATACATGCGTTGATCTCTCTCACACTCACATGCCAGCTCGTGCAGCCCACGCATCCCGCCATTCATAAACAGCCGGCCGCTTGATGCCCGCTGCAACCACCTCGCCAGAGACTGCACACTGCACTGCAACGATGCACCAGCATCATCTCGGATGCAGATTAATCATGTAGATTGTGGCCTTCATTGTCTCCACACAGGTAATCATACTCCACGTTGAAACACAAGAAATGTCATCAGTCAAGTTATGTCCAACATGCAATCACAGCTTGTGGTTAACGAGCAGACTGAAGTTCATTTCAGTTTCAATTTAAAGCGCAGAATGCTTGGAAGAAGTCAAGGATAAATGACAAGGATACTGCAGTTTTCTTTGACAGCGTTTGCTGACATTTTCACACAGTATACCTACTATATGTTTGATACAAAATCTATTCTTCATAAAATATATGTGCAATTAAAACGTATTCATGGCTTAATTCATGGAAAATTTTAAAATTTGCCAAACACTACAAATAAACACAAATGCATACAAATAAGGCCAATGAATAAAGTGGACAATAGATAACTAAATATTATTTATATTATAAATATCACAATGCATCCGAAGATGATTCAATAGCTATTTCTTTAATCCCCTTTTTAATTCATTAAAATTTACCGTCACTTTGATAGCCTATCGATTTCAGTATTGAGAGTTGTTCTTCAACACACAATCGAGTCAAAAGTATAGATAATTAACTTCTATTAGAACTGACCTGCATAATACTTCTTGAGCTATACTTAATCAATTTATACGTCTTGTATGAATTTAATCACTTCTATTAACTGCATGCATCAGTGCGATGAATATTTTACCTGGAAAATCACAATACGTTTCTACCAGACAAAGAGAGTGCATCTTGAGGCTGACATCTAAATGCACGCCAGGTGGTTGGGTGCATTAAGTGAACTTGTTGATAGCAACAGAGCTCCAGGTAAACAGTTCCAAGCTATTGATCTTGCAGGGCGTGGGTTCAACTCTCGACAACAATGAGGACGGGATTTCAATTAAACGACAGACTTTTGTAGGATGTTCCTTGTGTTGGGAGGTTCTGCTCATTGATTTCAAGCATCGACGGAAAATCGCAATAATTGACAATGAATCGATTCATTAATTGTACGGAAGTGCATTGTGGTTGTAATCTGTTACGATTGTAATTTATTGTGACTAACGTTAGTTAGAAGATCTTTGTCAATTCACAGTTCGAAGTAAGGGATTCTTTTCCAGGCAATTCAGTTTACAAAACATTGTATTCATTAACTGATTATATATTATGAACAATGGCTTAATATAAAATTATAGTTAAGGTGGCTGCATATCACGTGACTTTTCAACCAAAAAGCTACACATTTTCATTTGGAAAGGTTCAGTTTAGCAAATACTTCTCACTCATCAGATAAGTTAGGACACATCTGTTGGAACAAATCTACGCAGAAAAGAACTGCGAAAATAACTTATTAGATGATTTTACTTCCTTGCACCTAAATATTCTCAAATCAAGACCTGAAGTTTAAGGAAATCCTATGAGTTGCCAAGAACAGCAAACTTTAATCTAATAAAAGGGCACATATGCATCACAAACCTGACACAATTTTGCCAACAAAACATGCACTCTTTCTTCATCTTTCCAACGAAATGTTGAGATATTAATTATATCCACTATTATGAATGTAATGTTTAAACGAACAGCACTTGGTTTTGACAGTCTTCACACGCGTACGTATACACGATATTTGTGTTGTTTTTATTATAAAACCACTGCAAAATTAAATAATATTGACTGCAAATATTGATAAGCTCCAGTATGCAGTGAATTTCCTTCATAAATCACCTTGGATTACTCAACATGAACGATGTAAGGTATGTACTCATAGGTAACTATTTCTTTTGATCGGATGTAGAGAAATAAAGTCCCGTGATATGTATTGGCCTTAACAGCCTAAAAAAGTATTGTAAGTAAATCTTTTGCATACTTAGTTTTTGGATGTCGACCATCTTCAATCTCCAGTACTTTCGTATGGGTTCTTCAAACCCTTGTTATAATAATTGTTATGGATTCAAGTACAGAACTCTTGCTTCGCATATGAATATTGGACACAATGGTTCCTAATTTAAAGGATGATCGAAGAATAATAATTGCACTCGGGTACAGCATTATAATTGCGGAGATCTGTTGCAAGATAAAATACCATAGACAGAGGACAAGCTTGAATAATTGATGCTACGGATCTCTGATCATCGTTTCATCGTCTTGTCAATCGATTCATCGTTATCCAACGATCATGATCCATCTGATCGATAAACCCGACTTATAAAGCAACGATCAGTTAGCTAATCCTAGGTTCAGACATAGCTGAATTAGGACCTGATTCTAAACTAGAAACCTAGTAATTGACGTCGCCTTCAAATCTCAGGTTAGACATGGAAAAGTCAGTTCAAAGCGTTTATACTATCAGTGGTATAGTATTTTGTTCCCATGAGTATTTAGTGTCGTAACTAGTCAAGTACTTGTGTTGTTATCAATCAATACTTAATAAACTACATAAGTTATTTAATTGAAACAGATAATTATAAGAATATAATGTGGTAGTCTTCTTTATTCTAAAACAGCCAGCAACTAACAATGTAACCACTCTAGTCACACTAGAGACTATGTTCACTTCCTGTTGGCACTGCCTTCTAGATCATCAGTTCTAGCCAACATCACATCCCCCTTTTTGGGTACTAACAAACATGAATACAACTTATGAAATTTCAAACTAATAGTACAAATGTTAGAATTAGACAATGCTAATAATCATTGAATCTTTGTGGTCTTTGAATGACTCTGCCCCGCCTAGAACGATATGCTCCGGGTGGTGTTGCTGATTCATCCTGTGGTTCATCCTGTGGCTCGTCCGCTGCTGCCGGACCGGGCACATCTGGTTTCGGTGATGGCATGAGGTGGACTCGATTTCTTCTGAGTGTCCCCTCTGATGTCTCTACATGATATGACCGCGGAGTGGTACCGGCTGCTATCACCTGGCCATATTTCTTCTGATCTGTAACATATACATGTGAACCTAATTCTAACGGTGGTAACTCTCTGGCACGATGTCTTCGGTCGTAATCGTGCTTCTGCTTCGCTTTCCTAGCCTCTTCCCTCCTTCTCCACGCTTGGGTGTTGATTTGATTAGGTAGTAGGTTGTCCGAAGCAGTTACTAGCGTTGTTCTTGGCTGTCGGCTCATTAGCATCTGCGCCGGACTACGCCCTGATGCTAGTGGTGTTGATCGGTATGCTAGCATTCCGAGATATACATCTTCTGACTTCTGCAGGATACCTTTCATGGTTTTCACTGTCCGTTCCGCAAGTCCGTTCGCCTTTGGATATCTTGGGCTGCTGGTCACATGCTTGAATCCGTAGGTTGTTGCGAATCTTCGAAACTCGTCTGAGCTGAACTGCGGTCCGTTGTCTGAAACAACTTCTTCCGGAATTCCATACCTCGCAAATACCGACTTGATGCGATTGATGACATACTTGCTGGTGGTTTTATCCAACAATAATACTTCAGGGAACTTTGAGTAATAATCTACAATTATCAAATATTTGTGTTCCTTGAGTTGAAACAAATCCATGGCTACTCTCTGCCATGCTCGCTCTGGCAAAGGTGTTGTCAATAACGGTTCTTGTGGATTTTCCCGGTGTTCCAAACAATGTTGACATTTGTTAACTACATCTATAATATGCTGGCTCATTCCTGGCCACCACACTGACTGTCTGGCTCTCTCTCTACATTTATTAATCCCTAAGTGACCTTCATGGATTCTATGTAGAATTTCCTTCTGCATACTTCCTGGTATGTACAGTCGTTGGTCTTTCATCAGAAGTCCCTGCTGGACAGTCAGGTTACCTCTTTCTTGAAAGAATGGAGCGGCATTGGCTGCTAGGTCTCGCTTCGATGGCCACCCGTCAGCAATGTATCTTTTGACTTGTTGAGATGTACGATCCTCTTGCTGGGCTTTCCTTATCTCGTCGAGACGTGCATCCGTTGCTGGAAGCTCTCCTATGACCTGGTCAACACATTCGTTTATCTCTGCTTCAAACTCACAACATTGAGCAGAAGCAATTTCTACCGGCTCTCTGGACAGAGTGTCTGCCGTATGTAGATCTTTACCTGGAACATGCGAGATAGTAAATGCAAATCTCATCAATTTCATTCTCATTCTCAGAATTCTTGGTGACAGATCGCTCAGAGACTTCTTTAGCATTATGGGAACAAGAGGTAAATGATCAGTATGTACATGGAACTGTTTACCTATGAGGAAATTCTGGAACCTGTCACATGCCCATACAATTCCCAAAGCTTCCTTCTCGATCTGGGCATACCTGGTTTCAGTGTCGGTGAGTGATCTGGATGCGTACGCTACTGGCCGCCAAACATTGGACTCGTCCAGCTGTTCCAGAACACATCCCAAACCAAACGATGATGCGTCTGTCGTTAAACGGATCTCCCTATTGACGTCGTAGAACATTAACGTCGGGGTCGTCGTCAACTTCTCCTTGATTTTTGTAAAAGCTTCTTCTTGAGGCGCTCCCCACTGAAAGTTGTCTCCTGACAAGAGTTCGCGAATTGGTTTTGTCATTACTGCCAGATTAGGAACGAACTTCATTAGTTGGTTAGTCATCCCCAGAAGTCTTCTTACGCCTGAAACATCTTTCGGACTTTTCATGAGATTTATTGCTGATGTCTTGCTGGGATCAACTTTCACTCCAGACTCTCCTAGAATGTAACCCAGAAACTTGACTGTGCTGACACCAAATTCACATTTTGCTTCATTCAGTGTGACACCTGCATTACTGATTGCTGTAAGCACTGCTGACAGTCGTTGATCGTGTTCTTTCCTTGTTTCCCCAAAGATAAGAACATCGTCCATGTGACATACTACTCCGGGTAGTCCTTCGAGTAGTTCCGACATTTTCCTTTGATACACTTCTGGTGCCGAAGTTATCCCGAATGGAACCCTGTTGAACCAATACATACCATAGGGAGTAATAAAGGTTGTGAGCTTACGTGACTCTTCGGAAAGCTTGATCTGCCAGAATCCCGAATTCGCGTCTAATTTGCTGAACACAGTTGCTCTACCTAGGTGTCCCAAGGTTTCTTCCATAGCAGGCATAATATGACGCTCCCGCTGGACACTTCTATTCAGGTGTGTAAGATCTACACATATTCTTACGTTTCCATTTTTCTTCGGCACTACCACCATTCCTGCGCACCAATCTGTTGGCTCGTCGACCTTGGAGATAACACCTGCTTTCTCCATCTTCTCAAGTTCCTCTTTTACCTTTGGCAAGAGTGGTATTGCTACTCGACGTGGAACGGCGATGGCGAATGGTTCTGCTCCAGCTTGGAGCCGTATCTTGTACTCGCCTTTCAATTCACCCAATCCCGTGAACAGAGATGGGTATTCTTTCTTGACGTCTCCTTGGCTCAGTGGATCAATCTGCTTTACCGCGTGGATCTGCTGAACTAGGTTTAAACTTCTGATTGCTGGTCGGCCCAGTAGTGCACTGCTTAGGTTGCTGACCACAAAGATGTCTTGAACAGACTTGTTTTGTTTTACTTGAAATGTTGCTTTAAACTGACCTTTGACATCTAAGGTTGCTCGTCCTGGTCCCAGAAGTGTCTTCGTCGTTGGACTAAGCTTATGCTTGGAAAACCTGGATTTGTATTCCTCTTCCGAGAGTACAGTTACATCGGCACCTGTGTCAATTTTGAATTGTGTTCGCTTACCATTTACTAGTAGTGTCACGAACCATGGGTCGTCGGTGGTGTCCCCGTCTATCGTACCTAGATATACTTCGGGTTGCTGGCCTCCGGTTCGCACTTCGTGTACCGTTGACTGCTTCTTCTTACTGCGGCAGTGTTTCTCGAAGTGGCCCATGATGTTACAGCTTCTGCACTTCACCTCCCTCGCTGGACAATCTCGTATCGGGTGAGATGGTGTGCGTCCACATCTGGTACAGCGGTCTGCAGATTTATTCTGACCACTGTAGCTGCTCGACGGCTTGAAATGTTCCTGTTGCTGGTGAGAACGGGCACCTGAATGCTGAAACTTAGGTTTATTTGATTTAACCATATCAACATTCGCATCATTGCTTTCTAACCCCCTCAGGATCTTCTGCTGACCTCGAATGTCTTCATGTACTCGGACCTTATCGATGGCCTTCTTCAAAGTTAGCTCTGCATCCATTTGCAAAGTTTCGGATAACTTGGTGTCTCTAAGACCTACCACTAACCTATCTCTGATAAGTTCTTCCTGTAGTGCTCCATACGCACAATGTTTTACTAATGTATACAATGATGTTATAAACTCAGCCGCTGATTCCCCCTCTTCTTGCTTCCTCTGATGGAATTTGGCTCTTTCAAATATCACATTTCTCCTTTTGACAAAGTGAGAATTAAACTTTTCTACAACCAATTCATAATCATCTTCTTCTAGGGCAGTGAGCTCCATAGAAAGTAAGATATCCTCCGCTTCATCTCCCATACAGTAAATGAGATGATGGACCTGTCTTGACTTACTTGCTTTGTCCAGACAACTTGAAATACGGAAACGCTCGTATCTCCGAATCCACCTGGTCCATGTTTGTGGATCGGTGAAGTCGAATTTTGGAGGTGGTTGTAATTGAGTAGTAGAATCGGCTTGAGGTAATGGCTGTTGTTGAACATGAACATTGGCCTCATCTCCGAGCACCATTTTTCTTGCTTTTCTTACACCGAAAATAACGTAATACTGCGTAAATTTACTGGTTTTCTTACTCACGCGCCGCCACCATGTGTTGTTATCAATCAATACTTAATAAACTACATAAGTTATTTAATTCTTTAGAATAAAGAAGACTACCACATTATATTCTTATAATTATCTGTTTCAATTAAATAACTTATGTAGTTTATTAAGTATTGATTGATAACAACACATGGTTATCAAAGTGAATGATATCAAAGGTTATCAAAGGTTATCAAATCGTACATCAAACCATGTGTTGTTATCAATCAATACTTAATAAACTACATAAGTTATTTAATTGAAACAGATAATTATAAGAATATAATGTGGTAGTCTTCTTTATTCTAAAACAGTTATCGTTCTTATCGTTCTTCGTTCTTCGTTCTTATCGTTATCGTTCTTATTCTTATTATATTCTTATATTCATGGTGGCGGCGCGTGAGTAAGAAAACCAGTAAATTTACGCAGTATTACGTTATTTTCGGTGTAAGAAAAGCAAGAAAAATGGTGCTCGGAGATGAGGCCAATGTTCATGTTCAACAACAGCCATTACCTCAAGCCGATTCTACTACTCAATTACAACCACCTCCAAAATTCGACTTCACCGATCCACAAACATGGACCAGGTGGATTCGGAGATACGAGCGTTTCCGTATTTCAAGTTGTCTGGACAAAGCAAGTAAGTCAAGACAGGTCCATCATCTCATTTACTGTATGGGAGATGAAGCGGAGGATATCTTACTTTCTATGGAGCTCACTGCCCTAGAAGAAGATGATTATGAATTGGTTGTAGAAAAGTTTAATTCTCACTTTGTCAAAAGGAGAAATGTGATATTTGAAAGAGCCAAATTCCATCAGAGGAAGCAAGAAGAGGGGGAATCAGCGGCTGAGTTTATAACATCATTGTATACATTAGTAAAACATTGTGCGTATGGAGCACTACAGGAAGAACTTATCAGAGATAGGTTAGTGGTAGGTCTTAGAGACACCAAGTTATCCGAAACTTTGCAAATGGATGCAGAGCTAACTTTGAAGAAGGCCATCGATAAGGTCCGAGTACATGAAGACATTCGAGGTCAGCAGAAGATCCTGAGGGGGTTAGAAAGCAATGATGCGAATGTTGATATGGTTAAATCAAATAAACCTAAGTTTCAGCATTCAGGTGCCCGTTCTCACCAGCAACAGGAACATTTCAAGCCGTCGAGCAGCTACAGTGGTCAGAATAAATCTGCAGACCGCTGTACCAGATGTGGACGCACACCATCTCACCCGATACGAGATTGTCCAGCGAGGGAGGTGAAGTGCAGAAGCTGTAACATCATGGGCCACTTCGAGAAACACTGCCGCAGTAAGAAGAAGCAGTCAACGGTACACGAAGTGCGAACCGGAGGCCAGCAACCCGAAGTATATCTAGGTACGATAGACGGGGACACCACCGACGACCCATGGTTCGTGACACTACTAGTAAATGGTAAGCGAACACAATTCAAAATTGACACAGGTGCCGATGTAACTGTACTCTCGGAAGAGGAATACAAATCCAGGTTTTCCAAGCATAAGCTTAGTCCAACGACGAAGACACTTCTGGGACCAGGACGAGCAACCTTAGATGTCAAAGGTCAGTTTAAAGCAACATTTCAAGTAAAACAAAACAAGTCTGTTCAAGACATCTTTGTGGTCAGCAACCTAAGCAGTGCACTACTGGGCCGACCAGCAATCAGAAGTTTAAACCTAGTTCAGCAGATCCACGCGGTAAAGCAGATTGATCCACTGAGCCAAGGAGACGTCAAGAAAGAATACCCATCTCTGTTCACGGGATTGGGTGAATTGAAAGGCGAGTACAAGATACGGCTCCAAGCTGGAGCAGAACCATTCGCCATCGCCGTTCCACGTCGAGTAGCAATACCACTCTTGCCAAAGGTAAAAGAGGAACTTGAGAAGATGGAGAAAGCAGGTGTTATCTCCAAGGTCGACGAGCCAACAGATTGGTGCGCAGGAATGGTGGTAGTGCCGAAGAAAAATGGAAACGTAAGAATATGTGTAGATCTTACACACCTGAATAGAAGTGTCCAGCGGGAGCGTCATATTATGCCTGCTATGGAAGAAACCTTGGGACACCTAGGTAGAGCAACTGTGTTCAGCAAATTAGACGCGAATTCGGGATTCTGGCAGATCAAGCTTTCCGAAGAGTCACGTAAGCTCACAACCTTTATTACTCCCTATGGTAGGTATTGGTTCAACAGGGTTCCATTCGGGATAACTTCGGCACCAGAAGTGTATCAAAGGAAAATGTCGGAACTACTCGAAGGACTACCCGGAGTAGTATGTCACATGGACGATGTTCTTATCTTTGGGGAAACAAGGAAAGAACACGATCAACGACTGTCAGCAGTGCTTACAGCAATCAGTAATGCAGGTGTCACACTGAATGAAGCAAAATGTGAATTTGGTGTCAGCACAGTCAAGTTTCTGGGTTACATTCTAGGAGAGTCTGGAGTGAAAGTTGATCCCAGCAAGACATCAGCAATAAATCTCATGAAAAGTCCGAAAGATGTTTCAGGCGTAAGAAGACTTCTGGGGATGACTAACCAACTAATGAAGTTCGTTCCTAATCTGGCAGTAATGACAAAACCAATTCGCGAACTCTTGTCAGGAGACAACTTTCAGTGGGGAGCGCCTCAAGAAGAAGCTTTTACAAAAATCAAGGAGAAGTTGACGACGACCCCGACGTTAATGTTCTACGACGTCAATAGGGAGATCCGTTTAACGACAGACGCATCATCGTTTGGTTTGGGATGTGTTCTGGAACAGCTGGACGAGTCCAATGTTTGGCGGCCAGTAGCGTACGCATCCAGATCACTCACCGACACTGAAACCAGGTATGCCCAGATCGAGAAGGAAGCTTTGGGAATTGTATGGGCATGTGACAGGTTCCAGAATTTCCTCATAGGTAAACAGTTCCATGTACATACTGATCATTTACCTCTTGTTCCCATAATGCTAAAGAAGTCTCTGAGCGATCTGTCACCAAGAATTCTGAGAATGAGAATGAAATTGATGAGATTTGCATTTACTATCTCGCATGTTCCAGGTAAAGATCTACATACGGCAGACACTCTGTCCAGAGAGCCGGTAGAAATTGCTTCTGCTCAATGTTGTGAGTTTGAAGCAGAGATAAACGAATGTGTTGACCAGGTCATAGGAGAGCTTCCAGCAACGGATGCACGTCTCGACGAGATAAGGAAAGCCCAGCAAGAGGATCGTACATCTCAACAAGTCAAAAGATACATTGCTGACGGGTGGCCATCGAAGCGAGACCTAGCAGCCAATGCCGCTCCATTCTTTCAAGAAAGAGGTAACCTGACTGTCCAGCAGGGACTTCTGATGAAAGACCAACGACTGTACATACCAGGAAGTATGCAGAAGGAAATTCTACATAGAATCCATGAAGGTCACTTAGGGATTAATAAATGTAGAGAGAGAGCCAGACAATCAGTGTGGTGGCCAGGAATGAGCCAGCATATTATAGATGTAGTTAACAAATGTCAACATTGTTTGGAACACCGGGAAAATCCACAAGAACCGTTATTGACAACACCTTTGCCAGAGCGAGCATGGCAGAGAGTAGCCATGGATTTGTTTCAACTCAAGGAACACAAGTATTTGATAATTGTAGATTATTACTCAAAGTTCCCTGAAGTATTATTGTTGGATAAAACCACCAGCAAGTATGTCATCAATCGCATCAAGTCGGTATTTGCGAGGTATGGAATTCCGGAAGAAGTTGTTTCAGACAACGGACCGCAGTTCAGCTCAGACGAGTTTCGAAGATTCGCAACAACCTACGGATTCAAGCATGTGACCAGCAGCCCAAGATATCCAAAGGCGAACGGACTTGCGGAACGGACAGTGAAAACCATGAAAGGTATCCTGCAGAAGTCAGAAGATGTATATCTCGGAATGCTAGCATACCGATCAACACCACTAGCATCAGGGCGTAGTCCGGCGCAGATGCTAATGAGCCGACAGCCAAGAACAACGCTAGTAACTGCTTCGGACAACCTACTACCTAATCAAATCAACACCCAAGCGTGGAGAAGGAGGGAAGAGGCTAGGAAAGCGAAGCAGAAGCACGATTACGACCGAAGACATCGTGCCAGAGAGTTACCACCGTTAGAATTAGGTTCACATGTATATGTTACAGATCAGAAGAAATATGGCCAGGTGATAGCAGCCGGTACCACTCCGCGGTCATATCATGTAGAGACATCAGAGGGGACACTCAGAAGAAATCGAGTCCACCTCATGCCATCACCGAAACCAGATGTGCCCGGTCCGGCAGCAGCGGACGAGCCACAGGATGAACCACAGGATGAACCAGCAACACCACCCGGAGCATATCGTTCTAGGCGGGGCAGAGTCATTCAAAGACCACAAAGATTCAATGATTATTAGCATTGTCTAATTCTAACATTTGTACTATTAGTTTGAAATTTCATAAGTTGTATTCATGTTTGTTAGTACCCAAAAAGGGGGATGTGATGTTGGCTAGAACTGATGATCTAGAAGGCAGTGCCAACAGGAAGTGAACATAGTCTCTAGTGTGACTAGAGTGGTTACATTGTTAGTTGCTGGCTTTTTTAGAATAAAGAAGACTACCACATTATATTCTTATGGTGGCTCCAAGAATAATGGAATAAATGCAGTCTTCTTTATTCTAAAACAGCCAGCAACTAACAATGTAACCACTCTAGTCACACTAGAGACTATGTTCACTTCCTGTTGGCACTGCCTTCTAGATCATCAGTTCTAGCCAACATCACATCCCCCTTTTTGGGTACTAACAAACATGAATACAACTTATGAAATTTCAAACTAATAGTACAAATGTTAGAATTAGACAATGCTAATAATCATTGAATCTTTGTGGTCTTTGAATGACTCTGCCCCGCCTAGAACGATATGCTCCGGGTGGTGTTGCTGGTTCATCCTGTGGTTCATCCTGTGGCTCGTCCGCTGCTGCCGGACCGGGCACATCTGGTTTCGGTGATGGCATGAGGTGGACTCGATTTCTTCTGAGTGTCCCCTCTGATGTCTCTACATGATATGACCGCGGAGTGGTACCGGCTGCTATCACCTGGCCATATTTCTTCTGATCTGTAACATATACATGTGAACCTAATTCTAACGGTGGTAACTCTCTGGCACGATGTCTTCGGTCATAATCGTGCTTCTGCTTCGCTTTCCTAGCCTCTTCCCTCCTTCTCCACGCTTGGGTGTTGATTTGATTAGGTAGTAGGTTGTCCGAAGCAGTTACTAGCGTTGTTCTTGGCTGTCGGCTCATTAGCATCTGCGCCGGACTACGCCCTGATGCTAGTGGTGTTGATCGGTATGCTAGCATTCCGAGATATACATCTTCTGACTTCTGCAGGATACCTTTCATGGTTTTCACTGTCCGTTCCGCAAGTCCGTTCGCCTTTGGATATCTTGGGCTGCTGGTCACATGCTTGAATCCGTAGGTTGTTGCGAATCTTCGAAACTCGTCTGAGCTGAACTGCGGTCCGTTGTCTGAAACAACTTCTTCCGGAATTCCATACCTCGCAAATACCGACTTGATGCGATTGATGACATACTTGCTGGTGGTTTTATCCAACAATAATACTTCAGGGAACTTTGAGTAATAATCTACAATTATCAAATACTTGTGTTCCTTGAGTTGAAACAAATCCATGGCTACTCTCTGCCATGCTCGCTCTGGCAAAGGTGTTGTCAATAACGGTTCTTGTGGATTTTCCCGGTGTTCCAAACAATGTTGACATTTGTTAACTACATCTATAATATGCTGGCTCATTCCTGGCCACCACACTGATTGTCTGGCTCTCTCTCTACATTTATTAATCCCTAAGTGACCTTCATGGATTCTATGTAGAATTTCCTTCTGCATACTTCCTGGTATGTACAGTCGTTGGTCTTTCATCAGAAGTCCCTGCTGGACAGTCAGGTTACCTCTTTCTTGAAAGAATGGAGCGGCATTGGCTGCTAGGTCTCGCTTCGATGGCCACCCGTCAGCAATGTATCTTTTGACTTGTTGAGATGTACGATCCTCTTGCTGGGCTTTCCTTATCTCGTCGAGACGTGCATCCGTTGCTGGAAGCTCTCCTATGACCTGGTCAACACATTCGTTTATCTCTGCTTCAAACTCACAACATTGAGCAGAAGCAATTTCTACCGGCTCTCTGGACAGAGTGTCTGCCGTATGTAGATCTTTACCTGGAACATGCGAGATAGTAAATGCAAATCTCATCAATTTCATTCTCATTCTCAGAATTCTTGGTGACAGATCGCTCAGAGACTTCTTTAGCATTATGGGAACAAGAGGTAAATGATCAGTATGTACATGGAACTGTTTACCTATGAGGAAATTCTGGAATCTGTCACATGCCCATACAATTCCCAAAGCTTCCTTCTCGATCTGGGCATACCTGGTTTCAGTGTCGGTGAGTGATCTGGATGCGTACGCTACTGGCCGCCAAACATTGGACTCGTCCAGCTGTTCCAGAACACATCCCAAACCAAACGATGATGCGTCTGTCGTTAAACGGATCTCCCTATTGACGTCGTAGAACATTAACGTCGGGGTCGTCGTCAACTTCTCCTTGATTTTTGTAAAAGCTTCTTCTTGAGGCGCTCCCCACTGAAAGTTGTCTCCTGACAAGAGTTCGCGAATTGGTTTTGTCATTACTGCCAGATTAGGAACGAACTTCATTAGTTGGTTAGTCATCCCCAGAAGTCTTCTTACGCCTGAAACATCTTTCGGACTTTTCATGAGATTTATTGCTGATGTCTTGCTGGGATCAACTTTCACTCCAGACTCTCCTAGAATGTAACCCAGAAACTTGACTGTGCTGACACCAAATTCACATTTTGCTTCATTCAGTGTGACACCTGCATTACTGATTGCTGTAAGCACTGCTGACAGTCGTTGATCGTGTTCTTTCCTTGTTTCCCCAAAGATAAGAACATCGTCCATGTGACATACTACTCCGGGTAGTCCTTCGAGTAGTTCCGACATTTTCCTTTGATACACTTCTGGTGCCGAAGTTATCCCGAATGGAACCCTGTTGAACCAATACCTACCATAGGGAGTAATAAAGGTTGTGAGCTTACGTGACTCTTCGGAAAGCTTGATCTGCCAGAATCCCGAATTCGCGTCTAATTTGCTGAACACAGTTGCTCTACCTAGGTGTCCCAAGGTTTCTTCCATAGCAGGCATAATATGACGCTCCCGCTGGACACTTCTATTCAGGTGTGTAAGATCTACACATATTCTTACGTTTCCATTTTTCTTCGGCACTACCACCATTCCTGCGCACCAATCTGTTGGCTCGTCGACCTTGGAGATAACACCTGCTTTCTCCATCTTCTCAAGTTCCTCTTTTACCTTTGGCAAGAGTGGTATTGCTACTCGACGTGGAACGGCGATGGCGAATGGTTCTGCTCCAGCTTGGAGCCGTATCTTGTACTCGCCTTTCAATTCACCCAATCCCGTGAACAGAGATGGGTATTCTTTCTTGACGTCTCCTTGGCTCAGTGGATCAATCTGCTTTACCGCGTGGATCTGCTGAACTAGGTTTAAACTTCTGATTGCTGGTCGGCCCAGTAGTGCACTGCTTAGGTTGCTGACCACAAAGATGTCTTGAACAGACTTGTTTTGTTTTACTTGAAATGTTGCTTTAAACTGACCTTTGACATCTAAGGTTGCTCGTCCTGGTCCCAGAAGTGTCTTCGTCGTTGGACTAAGCTTATGCTTGGAAAACCTGGATTTGTATTCCTCTTCCGAGAGTACAGTTACATCGGCACCTGTGTCAATTTTGAATTGTGTTCGCTTACCATTTACTAGTAGTGTCACGAACCATGGGTCGTCGGTGGTGTCCCCGTCTATCGTACCTAGATATACTTCGGGTTGCTGGCCTCCGGTTCGCACTTCGTGTACCGTTGACTGCTTCTTCTTACTGCGGCAGTGTTTCTCGAAGTGGCCCATGATGTTACAGCTTCTGCACTTCACCTCCCTCGCTGGACAATCTCGTATCGGGTGAGATGGTGTGCGTCCACATCTGGTACAGCGGTCTGCAGATTTATTCTGACCACTGTAGCTGCTCGACGGCTTGAAATGTTCCTGTTGCTGGTGAGAACGGGCACCTGAATGCTGAAACTTAGGTTTATTTGATTTAACCATATCAACATTCGCATCATTGCTTTCTAACCCCCTCAGGATCTTCTGCTGACCTCGAATGTCTTCATGTACTCGGACCTTATCGATGGCCTTCTTCAAAGTTAGCTCTGCATCCATTTGCAAAGTTTCGGATAACTTGGTGTCTCTAAGACCTACCACTAACCTATCTCTGATAAGTTCTTCCTGTAGTGCTCCATACGCACAATGTTTTACTAATGTATACAATGATGTTATAAACTCAGCCGCTGATTCCCCCTCTTCTTGCTTCCTCTGATGGAATTTGGCTCTTTCAAATATCACATTTCTCCTTTTGACAAAGTGAGAATTAAACTTTTCTACAACCAATTCATAATCATCTTCTTCTAGGGCAGTGAGCTCCATAGAAAGTAAGATATCCTCCGCTTCATCTCCCATACAGTAAATGAGATGATGGACCTGTCTTGACTTACTTGCTTTGTCCAGACAACTTGAAATACGGAAACGCTCGTATCTCCGAATCCACCTGGTCCATGTTTGTGGATCGGTGAAGTCGAATTTTGGAGGTGGTTGTAATTGAGTAGTAGAATCGGCTTGAGGTAATGGCTGTTGTTGAACATGAACATTGGCCTCATCTCCGAGCACCATTTTTCTTGCTTTTCTTACACCGAAAATAACGTAATACTGCGTAAATTTACTGGTTTTCTTACTCACGCGCCGCCACCATGCGGTCTGCATTCACTTCCAGACCTTCCAGATATCAAAGGTTATCAAAGTGACGAGAATATACCGCTGCCACCATGTGTTGTTATCAATCAATACTTAATAAACTACATAAGTTATTTAATTGAAACAGATAATTATAAGAATATAATGTGGTAGTCTTCTTTATTCTAAAACAGCCAGCAACTAACAATGTAACCACTCTAGTCACACTAGAGACTATGTTCACTTCCTGTTGGCACTGCCTTCTAGATCATCAGTTCTAGCCAACATCACAGTACTTTACTGCTTATTTACCAGTATGAATTACTTTGTAAGATGAGCGAGGTCCTACATGGGCACAAACTCTGATGCAATCAGCATGTGATTCTCCTTTCTGAACATTGGGACTCCAATTTCTTATGCATTTCGCTGTTTTGTTTCAAAATGTGTATTGTCGATAATATGCATGGAAATAGTAGTTTCTGAATTCTTTGTTATTTAATGATTCTGGTCATTAGTTGCTGGTTATAAGCTGGCTCGAATATAATTAAGTAGGTATCGAATAATGATACATGATAATCAAATTTTTAATAATGAAATATTATTTCTTCAGAATAATGAAGTATCCAGCATATTACAGTGATTACTGTTATTTGATGTCCTGTCAGATTATTTTTCTCATATTCTCAAAGAAAATTTTTATTGAGTGAGGCATCATTTTTTTCGCGTTCGGTGGATGGACAGTGAGTTAGATAATATTTAGATGGATGGATAATATTAACTTCATTGGGGTGTTAGCAGAAAAGAGAAAAGCTTCATTTCTCAGAGTGGTTTTACCATTCAGCTAATCTGTCACTATCATACTATCCACTGATAACCTACATCAAGTTGCTCTAAGAGGCCGTGACGTCCAAAAACAGCGGCGCTGATCTCGTTACTATTCCATCAACGTCACCGTGAGCGGCGTGGAGTGGGCAGCCATGGGTGTAGTTAGCTAATTGCTGGCACACTCGACTTGACAATGTTCAATGCAAATAATCAATTACCTAGCACTGAGTACCAGCTACCAGGCAGACAAGTTCATTAAACAAATCGTCTAATAAGCTATGATTTCATCATCAATGAGTTGTAAGGATATTGGGCAAAATACTAAAACTATTCTATTAAAACCACATCTAAAAATTATGTCAAAATGCTTGAAATATCATCAATCGGTTTGAGAGTAAAATAGACCACAAGTCTTGAATAAACAGGGAGATATATGAGTATTTATTAATGAATAACCATACGAAGGCTCCAACACGAAAAATGTAATTAATTTTTTGTGAATTTCAAAACTGTGAACTAATTAAGTAACCACAGTTTTTAGACGAACGTTTCATTACAACTTTCGTTTTTTTGCCCGTAATATTTGCCAGAAGATTCAACTTTTCACGCACAAGGATAGGGCACTAGCCAAACTATCTCCCGCTAGGGTGCTGCCATAGGTTTTGTGACAAGTGTGAAGTAAGCTGTTCGTGCCACTCAAAATTAAAACTCGCGAAACTTTATTTTGACATGCGTAAGAAGATGAACTCACTGTTTAGATACATAGATTTTTTACTCTAGTATAATTAAATGTGTAAAAATAAGAAGATAGTGCAATATCTAAAGCAAATTCTATTTCAATCTGAAGCGACACCCTCTCAATTGTTTTAATTGGAAGTTACAAAATTCCATTAAGCAGTGAGTCAGTTCAAGAGAGCACTGGAAACAAAAATAATTCTGTGAGCTGTCATTATATGATCAAAATATCATTATTACACTATCATTTCTAATAATTATCCACTATTTCGTTAAATAACCAAATATCAACATTAATTATTATAATATAACATAAAAATACGGACTGTGGGGTAAGAAATGCGTTGATTTGAAAAGCACAGCCTCGACGCTAGCGCCAAAGTGGCCGATCCCGTCGTCCTAGCTTGGCATCGCCCCATTGCCACTCTTTTACGCCCAGGGCTAGGTGCCCCGTTTGGCCTTTTATCAAGATACGCCTCTGTCTACACTCGAAATTTATCGTGACTTTTGACCCCTTTTTAATTTCAAGCTCCTACCGACTCTCGTACTTAAATATTTAATTTAGAATGACGAAGCATTATAATTTTCTATCAATCGAGCAAAGTTTATTATATTTTGTACATTCTCCCACGATTCGTAAGGCGTACTCGCCTATTCCCGCATCGAATGCGTGCGGCAAACGTCTACCGACCAATGAAAAGGCAGAGTGCAATTAGTCGCACATAATTAGCGTCCACTTCTGGGCGCAGTTGGCGCAATACTCGGCCATGCTCATTAGAAACTGGTTTTAACGAGAGTGCAAGAATAGGTAGAAAATAAAAAGAATTGAAAGTAAAGAAAGAATAGAAGGCACTTCTTCGTGAGTGGCTCGATGGCGTCGACTCGATATGCGGAGTCGATTACTTCTTGTCTTGATTTGTAATTGAGACAAAAAGTTAATACTCAAGTTTTTTAATTGCTTCTATCTCTACAGTTATTTAGGCTTAGTGCAGAAGCATGAGAAATTAGTTATACCTAGTATTAATGGCCGCCTCCTCTACCAGATGAAGTTACAATTCCTCTTTTATAGAGTGAGCACAATATTTTAATTAAAAACTGCCACCTCGAGTCTTGGTATTTCTATGACCTTACCGAAGAGCTTTTGGCGGTAATCCCAGTACCACGAGAGGAGAGGTCACTGATTTTTTTGTATTTACTTAAGGAATTGAGCCTTTTTGTGTGGATTCTATTTCTATTCCACTTCGTGATTGTAAGATACACAGTGAAATCAAATAAAATCATTGTACTAAAAACAAATAAAAAAATAAATAAGCAAAATATTTGAATCAAACACGAGTGAACAGATTTTTAATATTAAAAATTTAGCAGCTTTCGTTTTGCCCTGAAAACAAATCTTGAGTAGTTACACATACATGAGAATTAGAATGATGACGATATAGAATGTTGAATTGATGGGACCTCGCGCTCATGTCGAAAGTTAATTTATTTAATTCGGCAAAGTTGTCTTGTCAATGAGAAGGAGAACTTCACACCTCAATGTGGATAATTTATTATAAATCCCATTATTAGCCTGAGGAGTCCATTGTGTTTGCATCAAAGTGGTTTTGAAACTACAAATGAACGTCACTGCTATCGCTACAAGATTTCGAATTTCACAAATACACGCGTCATTTTATTTTCATCTCGAGATTTTTACCATCTCGTCAGAAAATATGAATGACACTAAACTAGTCAACGCAGTTTATAAAATAAGAAAATTACGGCAGTCTCACGAACGTTTGCTACCCGCAGTACATCGACGTATTGGTGGCAGTCTAACTTCAGTGTGTCGTCAGCTTATGCTCAAGAAGACTGTGACGGCAAATTATATTTGAGATGCTAAACTGAATTTTGCAATTTGTTTAACAATTCTTTCTCTTCCCATACAACTGAGTTCGTTCCTTGACATCGTGCTACAACCATTACATACTTCATTTACTGCCATGAGTGAGTACAGCGTTCACGACCTGGCACAATGCTGTTCGCATCACGTGACGTCATGTGCAATCAGCGACGATCTGTTTTATGACGAGACGAGATGCACTCGAACTTGTTTCTGTACATTGAGCTGTTAATCAAGATACGTACTCTCTTGTGAGACGGATATTTGAGAGAGTCAGGCGAGCGTCTCCTTTTTACGCTCTCTTGGAACAAGATGATTTTTCAGAATCAGAAGATTCTGATTTCTAATTTTTGTCAATTTTTAACTCAAGGTCAAAACACCAAAATTTTATCAAATTTTACATCGTTTCAGCCAAATCCTCCTATTGGTTAAAATGTGAAAAAAATATCATGCTCAGATCAGAAACATGGTGTCACCCTGATAAGATATAATCGAAGCTGTGTTATAGAAAAGTTGAACCATGGCATCTATGGAAGTTGTAACAATGGTGCAAACAACATAATAATAATACACGTAATATTATACAGACAATGTGCATTACAACAATTGTATAAACAATAACTTTTGTTTAACCAAAAAAAATCTTTTAAAGCAACCGCTAACCGTTTGTCTTCTAAAGAAAGCTAACAAAAAGTATTTCTCTCCCCACCCCACTTTGACTAATGACTGGAAGAAAAATGTTATTTCTTTGCCCGAAGTTCCGGTATTTTTTGTTATGTACTTTCGTTTTGTTTGTATACTTCTTCCGAAAACACAATCGCGAGTCGCAGCCAAAAGGTGAGAAAAGAATTCACATTCCAGATTCCACATCTCCTTGATAAATATTCCTTTGTTTTCATTTCTTTCTCAGATCATCAGATGATTGCATCCTGCATATTAAAGTCCAGAGAAAACGATGAAAACTAAATGCAATTCTAACAAAGTAATCAAAATGATCTAATGATAAAAATACATTTTGTGCATTGTGTATTTTCACACGAAGCTCAAGTGCAACAAATTACATGTTTTATGTTCCCGACAATGCAAGTAGACCTAGAGGTAAAGAGAGGTGTCAATGCACTACAGTTGTAACTATCTTAGACATGTCCTTCACAGCTTGACTGAGGAAAACAATAACCGCGATAATGTTGACTGAACCATGACGGGAACCGACGCCGAGGCCCCGCCAACGCTACCTGTATCGGCTCCTATATCACTTTGATTCAAATACTTTATAACCTCTCTTAACCTCATTAACCTTGGCGACCTCACATCGGGCCTGGTTCTGGCAGTGGTTGCCCCTGGATACGCACGAGATTGGGCCGGGGCCGATGAACCAGAATGATGTTTGACCACCCATCTCATCGTGTCCCGCGTGTCCAGGCTCATACCAGACACTGGACACGACGTGTCTGACGGCTGCGCGACGGGGGCACATATCATTGTGTTGTGCGCAACCGTTCGTTGCATATGGTTGCATTGAGCGCCCAATCAGGGCGATTTGTTTCGTGATTTGTCTCTTTTCTTTCTTTCTTTGTCATAATCGCATTTTGATTTTTTCCTCTAAAAAGTGCGTCGTCTTCTTCATTACTCAAATGAACAAATAAGGTTTCCAAAAGGTAATAATTGTAATTTTTAACAATATAAATGAAACAACGTTAAGTTGAAAAATTCCATAAAAATGTATGCTAAAATTATAATCAATTATTTTGTCTGTCTTCAAATAGAAGAATTGCACGTAGAAATTGACCCCTTTGCCGTTGAACTTTGCCGTGTTGTTTTCTGACCTCCATGCAAGAGTGCTAATTAATGATCCGCGCCTCAACACCAGCGCCAAACTGACACCACGTGACCTTGTCAAGAGATTCGAGTTGCTAAAACTGCTGGCCGCCCTCCTGCGGGGTTCGAACCCAGGTGATGCGATAGCTGCAATAGCCATGACGACATGAGACACGTGATGCACGTCACTGCTGAGCGCTGAGCATGCCAGGCCAGCGCATGATGCACGTCACTGCTGAGCGCTGAGCATGCCAGGCCAGCGCGTGATGCACGTCACTGCTGAGCGCTGAGCATGCCAGGCCAGCGCGTGATGCACGTCACTGCTGAGCGCTGAGCATGCCAGGCCAGCGCGTGATGCACGTCACTGCTGAGCGCTGAGCATGCCAGGCCAGCGCGTGATGCACGTCACTGCTGAGCGCTGAGCATGCCAGGCCAGCGCGTGATGCACGTCACTGCTGAGCGCTGAGCATGCCAGGCCAGCGCGTGATGCACGTCACTGCTGAGCGCTGAGCATGCCAGGCCAGCGCGTGATGCACGTCACTGCTGAGCGCTGAGCATGCCAGGCCAGCGTATGATGCACGTCACTGCTGAGCGCTGAGCATGCCAGGCCAGCGCGTGATGCACGTCACTGCTGAGCGCTGAGCATGCCAGGCCAGCGCATGATGCACGTCACTGCTGAGCGCTGAGCATGCCAGGCCAGCGCGTGATGCACGTCACTGCTGAGCGCTGAGCATGCCAGCCAACGCGTGATGCACGTCACTGCTGAGCGCTGAGCATGCCAGGCCAGCGCGTGATGCACGTCACTGCTGAGCGCTGAGCATGCCAGGCCAGCGCGTGATGCACGTCACTGCTGAGCGCTGAGCATGCCAGGCCAGCGCGTGATGCACGTCACTGCTGAGCGCTGAGCATGCCAGGCCAGCGCGTGATGCACGTCACTGCTGAGCGCTGAGCATGCCAGGCCAGCGCATGATGCACGTCACTGCTGAGCGCTGAGCATGCCAGGCCAGCACATGCTGCGTGCGCACTGCTGAGCGTAAAGCGCTGCGAGAGGTGCTGGAGTAGCGGAGGGGCCGACATCATAGACTTACTCTCTCAGTCAACGAACCTATAAAAAATACTCTTTTCCCCATAAATATTTCAATGAATGAATGAATGAATCGCTTGTTCTTTTGGTTTCGTCACCATATTGGGGGATTTGCGCGGGAGGAAAATGGCACAAAGTTACCCGAATCGGCACTTCGAGGAATAAACTGTCTGGGCAGCTACATTTTATGACCAACAAATCTTGGCGTGGGTCAAATCTCCAGGACCTCAATTATCTTGTCATTCAGATACTTTGGTTCTGCAGAGACGAACTGGTTTCAGTTTCTCAGTGAAACATCCAAGATTCATACATTTCATCGGTCATACATAAACTTGGAATGAGTATTTTTATCATTTCATGATAACATTTGAAGAGGTAGGAAAGGAAACATGATAATTACCAAAATTTGAAAAAAATCGCGATTTTAAATATGAAGTGACCTATTGGCTATATGAATACCCTCTGCTTCGAAAATATCACCATAAAGAGAACCCCAAAACAATGAACAGGTATCTAATGCTGTATTTCAACGCAATGTCATAACCCAAGACTTGTACCACGAAATCGTCCAAGTTGTAATCACTCAATCACTCGCTTGAGCCATCAATGTGTAGAACAAGAACTGCGACTTGCTTCGTGATTATACTCAGCGGCTCTGAGAGCTTGACCTTTGACTCGTGCAGTAATTGATTATTAGTGATGCTACGTGATCATCACACGCCAGCTCATAAAACCCGGTGCGAACTCGAAATAAGCGACCAAATTATCATTAGGTGCCGAATAGCAGTCAGTTTATGAGAGTTTTAGCGAATTATACTCGTTGACATGCTCCTATAGATCCTAGGTTGTATGGGCAACATACTGTGTGACAATTAAATTGATTTGAGTTCCTGCGGCGGATTCAGCAGGGTTTGATGGAGGCAAATAAAAAAAACGAAATCACAACTTCAATAACATCATAAGTACATATCAAAACATTTGAAGGAAAGCGTAGTTTATTGCAGAAGCATCTGGAAAATATTATCTACCATTTTACTATTAAAAAAGACTTGGAACCATTTCTAAGCATTGATTTACCTGTGAATAAAATCATAATTAGTTTGAGAGGGTTCAGAGACAGAGAACCTTGCCAAACACCCTTAACCCCTTCCCCCCAATCTTATTGTGTTACTAATTTCATGCGAGAACAATCATCACTCAATAATGTTTTAGCACCAACGTGACCTGTGTCCGTATGACCCTTGACCTGTCGACACATGCGCAGGCGCTAACGGCTTTCACCACCGATTAGCGTGAATTGTGTTTAATGACAGCTAAACTATCAGTCATTACCCCCTCCACCCCTCATTGTTTCATCCCCACAGCTATTGCAATGCCTGTAGTAAGACTTCTGAAATATTGTTTGATTCTAGGGCAAAAAGAATGATAAAAATACATCGATGAGTGTCAGAGTTTCGAAATAAAACTCTCACATGTTTTCATAACAATATTTAAATTGTTCTCTAAATTGGCAAACCGTCATTAAAAGTTGATGACAGGAAACTTCTTCAACAAAGCCTATGATTGGACATGATTAATCAAGTTTTTCTTGATGTATGAGGAATATAATGCTGGGTCGATCTTGGATTAGCCAATAGGCAGTAATAAAATGTTTTTTAGCATCATAAAAAACGTGAACATTGATGATCGTCAGACATGTGACCGTGATGGGTTTGTATTAGGCACCTTGTTGCGCAAACATTAGCATTTTCTGTGATTTCTCCATTCCAATTTGATTGTAACATTAATCTCGCAGGACATTCAACGATGAAAACGTGCGAATTGGTTCCTATCCTTCACGGTGAAAAAGAAGGGGAAATAGAATATTGGAGGGGCGGAAATCTTTGCTCTCGAAGCAAATTTGATTAATGAAATTGACCTCTTTTTCCAGGCATCAATCTCACGGTTGGGAAATGTTTCTACTTTAAGGAATTATTTTTTTCAAAGCTTATGGCAGTTAAATGAAAGAATCTCTGCCATAAATTTGAAGCGAACGGTAAATATCGAGACGATGCCTTGCCGCCGACCAATATTGAAATTTCACGGATTTACTATTTCAAGAGAGCGTCTGACATTTTGCAAATGCCGCCACTTGCTTTATTGCATACATTTAAATACATATCACAGGGACTATAGTGTCAGATATACCTATTAAATTAGTTGTAGTTTGGAGGCTCTTCCAAAATGTTTAATTCATTTCATAATTTACAATTTCGCATGTCGTTTATTGCATATGAAAGGGATAAACGTTTTGAAATATTCTTACAAGAACGCAACTGACGTCTCTCTCCATTTGGGGTTCAGTAGCCCTCACATGTGCACGTGTACTTCTGTGAAGACGCGCATTGGCGACTTTGTTCTTGAATGCAGCGGAAAGTTAAATGTGTTATTCTGTCTAGCAGAAGACTTACTGCTCGCCAGGGAAGAGTTGTTCTCGTGTCTCTTATAATCGAAATCGCTATCGGAATGTATTCTCTTCGGTTTTGCACACATCTATTTGAGTCGGTGAAATAGTTTGACTCGAGAAATGCGATGTAAAACCGAATTTAGAAAAGTTCTCATTGCTTTTGGCTACGCTCACGCTTGCAAGTTGAGTCGAGGCGCGACGATAGCGCTAAGTTTAGCGCTAGGTTTGATCACCTCGGAACGCTCGACTGAAGAAAATGGGATTTAGTAACGCTACGTTGTGCCTTTAGGGACGATTTCATTGTCTGGATAAACACTAACCTAACCTAACCTCACACTCTTTTTCCAGCTCGTAGCAAACCACTGGCACAACTGGAAGGTCGCGAGTTCGAGGCTCACTGGAGCTGATACCGACCAACAATGTGTATTTGTTTTATCCAAGAGCATCACAATAATTAAGAGTTCCCATGACCAACTCTTACTTCACCATTTCTTCCCTTCTTTCATGGAAACGTAGAAAATGGATTGCAATGGCTGCAATATCTGATGAGAAATTGATACGACCAATGTGTTTGCAGATATATTGAAATCTATAGATTTAACCTTAAGTAGCAACAATGAGTCGCTAATTTAAACAAAAGGGTGAAGTTACATAATCAGTTTATACAACCTTCAAAAGTGCCGACAAAATATGCCGCAATGATATAAAACGAACCACATAAAAAAGTGTATTTGAAAGTACAGAGCGTCTGCAGTAATTGTGAAACCGTCTTCGCTTGGTGGGGGCACGATCGTGCAAGGCAGTAAAAGTGAGTTGAGAGCGTAATTTCGAAGACAAGTGCATAAGCGTCGCTTGACGTTTAACCTGGCGCGTACAGATAGATGCACTGCTATGCAATTGTGCATCTTGAAACGTGCATTGTTTCTAGCATTGGAGAAGTGCAACAATATTAAGACCAGAATGCACTGACGTGACGATCAGACTCAACAATGAGCAAGCCAACTGAATGATTATAGGTGCATTTTTGTATAGTAACTTTGTTCGTGTATGAAGATAGAGCAGACATGTTGTATACACAGGCTTCTCGTCGAAACACAATTGAATGTCAATATAATTAGTTTCGTGTGCAAATTAAACTGTACAATAACTGATTTGATTCAGGGGTTGAATTCTAGATCTTCAAAATTCCCGCTTCTGCTGGAATTCGAATCCATGGAATGTTAATTCATATGGCCGTGAACCGAATTCCAGCAGAATTGGGAATTTTAAAGTTATAGAATAGGGCTTCACGAAATATTATAGTGAATTCCCATTTGCAATGCTCAATCCAGCAAGTTCTAAAACTAATAATCAGTTTTGTTCGCGAGTTTTCGCAAAGCTTATTGACAGAACTTATTGACAGAACTTATTGACAGATATGTGTGGCCAACACATCACAGCACACAGCCAACCCATCAGTATTCTGACAGACTAGGCTAGGGCGGTGACCCTGACAGGTCACTTGAAGGTCAATCAAGTGACCTATCACTGAGCACATCCATCACGGCGCATTATACTGCAGCAAGTGTGATGTGAAGTTGAAAGACACACAGCTGGACACTTCTGTCGACACACTCTCGCAGAAATCACCGATACTCGACGGAAGAAAATAATGTGACAGAAGATTCTGGGCTAGATGCTGGTGGAGGGCAAGAGGTCGTTAATATTTTTTCGTGTCTAGTAATCAGTTAAAAATGTCTAAAAAGTTCATTAAGATTTAAGATAGAGCGTATAACGTCCATCCATTATGTACTATTTATAAATCAAGTCTATTACCTGCAGGATATCCGTGATCAGTGGCGGTTGGAGTGCGGGGGCGAGCGCCCCACCATCTCTACATTCTACCGGCCGCCACTGAGAGCATAAAAAAGCTATAAAGGCATAAAAAATATGTAGATATATTTTTACTTTTTTGACCAATTCTTGGCAGTTGTTACAGTTCTTCACTGGTGCACTGGTCATATTGATGCATATTGGTGTATATTTTGGGGCATGTGGAGATTTTCACTTTAAATGGTTTGTATCTGCGATTTTTTAAATTATAGAACCGATTATCCACCAAAACTAAATGAAGAACATAATGGATACAAACAACAATGTGCAGAATACGAATTTCAGTCCAATTTGTGAACTGTGGAAAATAGAAACGAAAACTATATACCTAGTAGTTTAAAAACACTCGCTTCATGAGTGATTAGGTGTTAAAATCGGCCACCATTCACTCTAGTCTTCATTCTGCGGCCAGCTCGTTGGCAGCAATGCGGAAGACAATGGAGATGTCATGAAAATGTTGACACTAAACGTTTTAGTCATTGATTTGTGTCAATTTCGCTCGAACCAGCTGTCTGGAACATGTTTGCTCGATGTTGGCCCGTTAAATCTGTGTCTCGCAAACGCATTCGCTACAAATGACCACTGCATTCTAGATGCCCTCGAGATGCACTCAGGTGCATTGTCATTGCATTTTATTGCATCTTGATTCCAAGAAATTTGCGAAGACATGTAAACAGACTTCTACTCAAACACGTGTCCACCGTTGCCAGGACAACGTGACGAAGATTCTTGCAGAGATTGGAGCATTGCGTCGGCCATTATTTCCCGCATGCTTTGGAGTCTTTAATGCATTGCAAGCTTTTTATATGAAAATATTTTTTTCTTTGCGATTCAACTGAAATGACTATAATCGTTTTTCTATTTAGAAAATCTTGCTTCATCTCGGTGCAAAGTACCTACCTGTCGACTGTTTGAAATTAATGACCTCTGGGTTGAAAATGACGTGTATACTTCACGTAATATCCTTTCTCTGGAAGCAAGTTGTAATTCATTTATGAAATAATAAGTATCTAGGCAAATATTACATATTGCTCGTTATACTTGATTTAGTTGATACTTAAAAATGCCTTCGAATACAGCATTTATATACCTGGTGATTAAAAACAATAATCAAGGGGAGGTACAAGAAGTTAAAATACCACTGAGGCGGGTTGTAGAGAAATATTCAATCATTGTGCTATACTCTCAGGGTTTGCCGTTGGGGCAGCAATTGGAATCGAGAGAAGGCAAGCCACATGGAACGTCACTCTTTGCTTCGTACTATGCCACTAGCATGACATTTCGTCTCAGGCACTGAAAAAGCTCCTTGGTTTTGAGTGTCTACCTTTACCACGATACATTCCTGGTTGATTAGTTTATGACTGCTGTTTTATCAAAATGTAAATGTTCTTTTAGTCGGTTTCTTAACGTGTGGTTTGATCTAGACGCAGTAAATGGGAATTAGTATCACAATATAGACCCAGCTTCTAATGGATCACGTATTAATGACATTATCTTCACTTACAAATTACAAAAGCTTGGGACCTACTTATTTCGGCCAATTAATTATTTAAATACCTTCAGGGCATCAAATTAACAACATGTCCTTTGACATGAGTACTCTAAAATCAACCTGTGAAATACCTTGAGTGAAACTAGTCAAATTTGATTGCATAATGGTTTTGATATTTATTGTTGTCGGTATTTTATCTTTCACTGAGGAATTCTGTGGGAACTTCAACAATCTATTTCATCTTATATTCCAGACAAGTCATTTGTCTCTACGATATGTCTGCTAAGAGATTGAAGCAATCATTCTCCGAGATGAAAGCAAGATCAAAGTGGGAAATCTTGCTCGCATGATGCGTTATGAAGTCAAGATTATCTTTGTCTTGAATTAGCGGTGCTGATTTGGATAAGATTTTAACGGCATTTAAATGTGAAGATCTCGCCTAGTTGTACAAATAATAAGGAAATAACAGTTATGTAAGAATTTATTTTGAAAAATGCCTTAACTTGTAAGACCTATGAACTCTGAATCTAAAAAAAGTGTTTTTATTAGAAATAATGTTAATCTTTTGAACCGCTTCATAAATATAGTCGTAAAATAAATCCCATGGTTTTATTACCAGCTCATTATTAGTAGTAATTATGAGTTCAGTGGAATTTGATAGGTAAAATGCAAGTTCTCTTCCTGCAGACGACCATGTCATTCACGTTTTGCACATTTAGAAATAGCCCTTGACATTGTGGGCCATTTCTCAAATACATTCGAGATCTCTTCAGCGTGTGGTGAAAACGGTTTTTGTTTTGGATTCCCGCCAATTCGTTTGAGCAAAAGTTATTTAAAATCTTAATTCAATTAGCAGGAAAGAGTATTGTTTTGCTGAGGATAAAGTGAAGTAGGTTCGGAGGTGCCATGATTGCCGGCAAAGTGAGTGGAGACAATTCCATGGTGGAGTTGCCGTGTTTTGCATCAAAGAAAGGACTAACGTCTGACTTGCCAGCAGAATTCAGAGCTTTTAGAAATGTCGCAAAGAAGGTAACATAAATCAATCGAAATCTGAATTTTAAAGGAAATGGGTTTTCGCCTCGACTGGATTCGCGTATATTTGCCACTCGATCTATATATAAACCTTGCGAATAACACCGGCATCGGGTCGGGCAGCGAGCCAGACAAGTGAACCCGACCAGCTGATCGCGGCACAAGTTGAGCTGAAAATACCGAACTTCTTCACAGACGCAGACGCGGCCGCTGCCAACACATGGTGCGAATAGGAACACTAAAAATACACCAGACATGCAAAACAGAAAGCGAGAGGGCATTGGAGAAAGTTGGATTCAGATTTTGACAATTTGGAATCGAGTTTCGAGCTTTTTTTGCGTATTTACTTTGAAACATGGACTCATTGGAATCATTCCCATTCATTAATTTACTGTGTCTCTTGACTAGGGAATATTTTGTGTTTTGTGTATAATATGTTGAGTCTATAAACTCGATTACTCTCATTGGCTGGATTATGAAAGTTTGATTGCGAATCAGATCTTGCTCCACGAATATCTTTCCTTATTAAAAATGTGTTAATCCATATTTTCCCTGTTTAATAATTCGCAATTTGGAATACTCGAGCAAAGAATATAAAGTAAAGCCTGCTGCCACCCCCTCATGACAACCTGGCAGCCACCCCCTCAGGTGGCCAAGTCTTGAAAAAAGCGTTTTGAAACCGTCTGGCGTTTTCATTGATAAAAACGTAAAAAAGTTGAAGGCTAAGGTATAGTCGTCAACTTTTTTACGTTTTGATCAATGAAAACGCAGACGGTTTCAAAACTCTGATTTCAAGACTTGGGCTCCAGGAGAGCCTGCTGGCACTCTTCATATAGCACGTGACATTTAAAACTTGAAACTATTTTGCTTAACAAGTGGGAAATTTATAATACAGAACAATAAATATTGTGAGTAATTATTTGAATATTATGACTGAGTTAAAGCAGTTGTTTTTAATTTTCCTATTTAGCAAATTTGAGTTAATTTTAAGTACTTTTGATGCTACTCTTTGTATTTAACAACAATATAACATGGTACGTAGATTTACATAGAAACGAGCCATATTCTTCTACCATGGAAACGAGTATTGAAACTCTAAACAGTGACGCCAACAAAAATTATATTATACCTGGCATCTTTTTGTTGAGAACGAGCACTACTGAGCAAAATACAATCATTGTATAACCAATTGTATATTTCTAAAGAAGATGTTTTGGAATGCGTGTGTGGTGTGATGTATTATGCCAGCGCACGCGCAATGGCTCTTCCCGGTGCATTACCCGCACTGCCACTTAGCCAATGTCACCAACTCATTTATATGACGACACCGAAGTCAAAGGCAGGCCAGAGGAAGTGCACATTAACTTCCTGTGGGTGCATGACGTCACATCCGTGTCTCCGAGGGCGGCGTTTATTGCCGTTCATCCTGTATCTATCGGCGTCGCGACGCTCGGGGGGGGGGGGGGGGGGGGTCTGGTCGGCCCACAGAACACGCCGGGGCGCTAAATTACCGGAACGATCCGAATGTTTCTAGGATGTTTCGAATAGCACCCAACAGTTCTATTATTGTACTGGAGAACAAGATAATTGGAAAAATACATTATCAGTCCATGCTAGGAAAACATGTAAGAATTAAAACAAAGTTATTTTCTTTGACTGAATTTAAAATCAAACGATCAGACGTTCGATTTCTCTGTACCAAGATATATTTTGTCTCTCTGAATTGTTCGAGATTTGACGTTCAAATGTTCAGATGTGAAGATTCAATCTTTGATTATAAGCCTAGTCCCACAAAACACTATGCAAAAGCAGTTTTTGGATAATATAATAATAAAGAGCGAAAATGTTTATGAGCAGCGATAATTGCGGATGATTGTGAACTTTTTGCAAATGTGTATACATTATTTAATCGAATGACGTCAAATGCAGAACTGAGCTGAAAGCGCTGCGATTGATGCTGTGATTTATAAAGTATGCATTCCGAGAGATTTTAATTAGAATAGTTAGAATATTTTTTTTTAATTAGAATATTTTAATTAGAGATTTTCACGAGTTTGCATTTAAAATGAATCGAATAAATCTCTCATTACTTGCAATGTATCACTATAATTCCCTTGGTCATCACACCAGAAATCTGTTTAGTCTAAACACTGTCACAAGAACATCACTATCTTGCTATTCAAAGAATATTTTATGCAGTCTTCATAAAATTATAAGGATTCTTTTATTGCCCAAACGTCGTCTGTCTCCTAAGAAAGATATCCCAATCCAAGGTTCGAACCCGGTCCCTCTTCCTGACCGGACAAGAGCTCTGTCTCAGTGTCCGGCCAGATGGACAGAAGGGTTTGATATCTCAGAGGAGAATGGAATGAAGGTGATGAATACTGAATCGTCACCACAACTGTCAGACCAGCGGTGACCAGACTGTCACTATGTCTCATTGCACATGCTATAAAACCCAGTATCCAATATCAAACCAAAGATCAAACTATTCACTATCATGTAGTACATTTGGCGCAACTAAAATTGATCGTTCAATAAATTTGATTGACTGACAAATGTTAGATCGCACCATCAGAAGTCAGTCCAAGCAATCTCCTAGTCTCACTCTAGTAGATGACATTTCAACGACAATAACAAAATTTGATTGGTATGGAACATGACCAGCAATTTATTCAAATTTGTTCATCGATCAATTTTTGCTATGCCGAGTGTACGTTCATATTTAAAAAGAAATTAGTTAGTATTTAGTGTATTTTCGAGCGAGTCAGATAATCCCAGGTCGTGACGTCACGTGCTTGATCACGACCGACGCCCACGCCGACGTCGACAGCCGAGCGCCGCGACGTCTTGAGATCCAGGCGGCGGGCGTCGGATGAGCCACCCACATACAGGACACAGCGCTCTGCGATTGACTGATTGACGACTAACTCCACAGACATTTTGTACCGTGCATTAGATTTTATTTTTAAATACGAAAAAATTGTCCCATTTAAAAAAATAGACGAATTGGAAAAAAGCTATTCGACGTTAATTTTTCGAAACCTTAACCAGAAACCATTGCCATTAAATTTCCACTTATTTTCTTACCGATTCGTTCAACTGTAATTAGATGTGATAAAATAGGCCGTCCTTTGTATGCTGTATTTAACGTTTTGAAAAATAAGCATCAACCATAAAACTGAACATGCTGCACCGGATCCTAAACATGAAACAATACACGCTAGTTGCTCCACAATCGTCATGCAGCAAATTATCGTGTGAATAATAACAGCCGAGCCAGAGCATCTGGCAGTAATACAGATTACCTGTTAATTGCTTCTTTACTAATTACCCACAGAACATTCAATTTACTGACAGCGAGTCATTAGACCAGATACAAATTGCCGGGATGTTTAAATGTTAATGATATATTATTAGTTTTGATGAGCAAAATGCATGAAATAATCTGGTGTATTAACCGGGATTTATATTTACACGGATCGCCCAGAATGAAGGTTTACTTTTACATGCTTTTACGACTGTCTGAGTGGATTCGCTACGTGTAGAGTTCGAGTTCTCAGAAGTCCTTTGAATTTAACGAGTGCTGCCATCTGTGGAGCGAACTCTACGTGCGGTTTTGCACAATTATTTAACAATTAGGAGAGGAATGTTGTTAATGGGGAGTTTTGATTTTATGACTGATGTATATAATTCTGATAATTTCGCATAAACTCTATTATTTCAGCGAGTTAAGTATAGATAGTAAAATAACAAAAACCCAACCAATGCAAGAGTGGGAATAGTTCGCAATATGCAAACGCAATATTTTTTTTATATTCCTAGTTGGCTAATTTTTATATAAATCATACATAATATATTTTTTTTTATTATTTTTGCTACTTAAAAATAATGAGTCTTAAAATCTGAATTATTCTTTCCAATTCTAATAGGAATCAGTCTAAAACACATGAATTGTGATTGAAAGATTGACCTACATTTGATGTTCTCTCAAGATGAAGATCCACTAACAACTCACATTGAGCGATGATGCTGCGTTGTCAGGGGGTGGGGGGGGGGGGGGGGGGGTGAAGGGTGCGGACAAAGAGGGGATGATTGAGAATGAATGATAATGAATGACACGCGATATTGATGATATTACTTCTGACTGAGCTTCCTGGAATAGTACTGAGGGCGGAAACCTCGCAATAGTCAGCAGACAGACGGCTAGAGATTGGGTTATATTTAGCTTCCATCGGGCCGTGTTTCCCAGCATCAGATCCATGGGGCCTATTCTTAGGAAGATTTCCGAGGCGTACGTCCTCTTTCGAGTGGAAGTGGTTCCAGGCTTCCTCTCTAAACGTTAATCGTTATTTTATCAGAATTATTACAAAATACTTTCTTACAAATCCATAAAAAATCATTTTTTTTTCTTACATTCCGTAAAATAAAATGTTATATTCCAGTATCATGTTTGATTTATCTTATTCCGTCTTGCTTATCACCAATATGATGTCTTATAAATGGCATAAGTTTTATATACAATAGATCGCCGTTGATCATTACTATACTTTTTTACTGTGTCAAGAATCTGTGTTAAATTTTGTAATCTTGAATCAACAGGTTGTTGCGCATTTTTATGTTTTTGATTCACGTAGTAGCAAGCGACATTGATATATCCCTGAATAATTCTGCAAGCAACAGACTGTAAAAACATTTCAAACAATAGACGAGGACACTTTTAGATTTCAAAGCCGGACTAATGATTATTTCTAAGTAATTTTTTTCACCGTCTCGACGCTTCTCTTTGATAGCCAAGCGTCGATCGGAAGTGGTTTCCTCGATGTTGAGCGATGCCTTAGACATCCTGCGCAGTGCTAGTGCGCACACCACCACATCCGAACTCTTAGATCTCTCAACCTGAACTCCTTCGCCCCCGCCCTAGCATCCTTGCCAGCGTTAACAGAAATAAAGAATGCGCGCAGTAACGATATGTCGGAAATACGTCGCTGCTGATAAAGACTGACTGACTCACCAATTTACTAAATCTCGGTATCGTAAGAAAGGAAATTCAAAATATGTTTATTTTAAAAATACATTTTCCCTGCGACTGATTGTATTTAAACGAGTTGAGAAATTCCGAAGATTCCTCAACTAATCAGTGTAGATCCAGATCTGGAGTTTAAACAAACCGCGCATGCTCCCAGGAGATTTATGGGCAACAAATAGGAAAAAGATCTACTGCCTGCCGATATCGGGGCCATCTATTTTACACGCCGGCATTTTGTTGCTTCCAATGATGAAAAAGTGCAACTATTAACGTCACTTTGTTTAATAAACACGATAACATATCACTTCAAGCGCTCACTTTGGAAAGAAACCGATTCATACATCATAAATGCAGCTCGCTTTTAATGATCAATCAGAAGTTTCAATTTCACAATAATAGCAATACAATTTAAATGTTATTTCTATATGTCATGTTTATTGTGAAGGGCGATCGAATAAAACAAGAGCAAGAAACAATAATATGAGAGTTATGATCGACGTATTTTCTAAAGAAATAAGTACAAACTTGGACACAATGTTTAATGTAGTATTTACCGCAATTGTATGAATGCGCGTGTACATTTCTATAGAAGTGTTCAGAGGGTCAGACTTCAAAGCATGTAAATTACCATTCCCCTCGGCGCAAAGTCACAAAGGCGTCAACGTTCTGTGTGGCACTGTTCAATGTTTGATGCATTCATAAATGCAAAATGACAGCTATACGAGGTATTCCATTTGCCGCAATCACACCGCTCCGCTCACATTCAAGTAAATGTCAACCACCGAACTAATGATCATAAATCTAATAATATCTCGTCACTTGCAACGACGTATCACATTTCAGCTCAAGGGTTGTTAAATGGCCACACAGCGGAAGCGTGGGTGTCACAGGGCGCATTGTGTGAGCTGCATCCCCCCACATGCCTCATCCCATCACGTCCTGACATCCCTGTATCTATTCTCGAGGTGCAACCATCGCCCCCCGCGAAGCTGACACCGAGTGACACCCAGCGCAGCACCCAAGCCGAATAAGGATTCTCGCATTCCGAATCGAACCACGTGATCTCGGGATGATTAACAAAGACGACGACAGACGTATTGCTCCCCTCCCCCATCCTCCCACCCCCTGCGAACTTCCTCACCCACCGGTGAAATTCATTAAAGCGCGAGCTCACTAATAGTCTTGTAACTATTTTAATAAATATATTTCGCTTTGAGGGTACGTTTTTTGTCTAAAGAACAGTGACGAGAATGACATTAAGGGTGCTCTTTAAGGGAGCAAACAGAAAGTGATGAACGATGACAGAAATATGTCTGAGCACCCAAGGGGGTATTGGTAGATGGCGTGCTTATTATAATTGTGTTATAAACATGTCATCTTCAGCAATCGAATATTCCACGAAGATATATTACATGAGATGTTTTTTTATTCTAATTAGAGGGATCCACGTGTTTTTTACTGCTAGATGTTAAGAGGCTAAATACTCTTGGGGTGGTTTAATTGGTGTGGTGATTGTGTTGTTTTTCAGACCGAAGTTAAACTATGCAAATGTACCGTGAGGGCGAGAAAAACTTCATAATGAGGCCGGCGTTTTGATTTACGAACATTTTAGACCGAGTTTAGTTTCTTTAGGTGTGTTGATGTGTTTTCTTCTTTGATAATATGAGACAAATCCATTATTCAATATTTTACAGCAATCACAAACATACAAACTAACAAAATTAGCTGCAAATCATGTTATGCAATAAATCATTTTCATAAAAGATTTTACTGTTACTTGACTTGATTTGACATGACTTTGTTAAAACTTCACTCTATGGTTTCAATCATTTACGAATTAATCCAAACCAAAAGTGAAAAATTTACAAAAGTGTTCCTCGGATGAAACTGAGATAAACGAAGTTTTATGTTGAAACTTGTATCTATCTTCCATACAAAGATAGAAAGATAGAAAAACGATAGAAAAAAGATAGGAAAAAGATAGAAAAACGCACATTTCAATTGCGTTTTTCAAGACTTTGTGTCAATATTTTCTAAAAATCGAGGGTATATTCTGAAAGCTCATAAAAATCACTGCAAAATTACAGCTTAAACCCATTTTTTCAAAAAATTTACATATAGCGTTCTTTCCCTGTACCTTTCATTTGATTGACTGAAAACGTCGAAACAAACAATTTCTCTTGTCACGAGAAAGTAAAATCTAGCACGCAAATATCATTTAGTTGCTTACAAATTTCAGAAGCTAATGCATAATGATCCTATTTGTGTTATGCATACGATACTTTACAATACTTCCGATACTTCCATGTTGTTTTATTGTATCCGCAAAATTAGGTAACATTCTTTAATTTTCGACAACGTTATGATTGCAAACTTTCTAGGACTCCTCGACCTTGTTTCCTTGCGTATTAAAAAGTTCTTGGGGTTCGTCAAATTTCACCCCTCAATTAATCATGGATCATTTGTTATGTAGAAATTCGATGATCATTGAACAGTGAACAAAGAAACACAATACTAAATCTATAGATCGAAGATTACTTTTATTTCCCTGCATCATTGGTCACTTATTACTATTGCTTCAACTGCAATTACGCAAACATTTAGCGATGGTATGGCATAAGAACGTAACATATTTATAATTACAGTAAATGAAGTAATTTTATATCGTGCAAGGTTGAGTTGGTAAAAAGTCAATAATCAGTGAACTCGTGAGAGAATTATGCAGCTGGATTGCATCTGACGTGCAATTATGCAGGTAACATTGACAACGCTGCAGGGTGTTTCAGAGATATTTTACAGGAAAAGTAAAAGATGGTTTTTAACTCTGTGAATCTAAAGTTTTGAGAATATATATGAAATACTACTACTAACATTTGCAGTGAACATATATTTTTAACAGGTCTCGTTTCTATGCAAAACTTTCGACCAATGAGACACTTCTGTGCATCGCTGTGTCGATTTATTTTAGGAGTCAGAGAAAATAGCAACCATTGCGTTCGAACTTCTTCAAAACAAATTTTAACGGAAACTCAGTCAAATTCTTTCAAATTCATAAAAGCTCATATTTAAATTAAACTTATAAATAATATTTTACTTCCATAACTTTCCTATAAACTGCTTTCTGCTAAAAATTTGCGGAGGTAGTGACACTGAGTTTGAACGTATACGACTACGCAACAGTTTATGGGTTGCAGATAGAGTGCATGATATTATTCTGATATCTATATTATATCAGCGAACATGAAAACTGCACACTGCCACAGCCAATTAGGCTTCTCAAAATCAAAAGATTTCTGGTACATAGCAATCGGGCACTTTATCTGAATGTGATATATAACTCTCATAACCTTAGATTTATTGGTAATTAACGTTTTATAGCAAGAGAAGAGAGCTTCCTACTCGCGATTTCTAAGTCTAGTTTCCGCCCTTTGAAGAGGAATTGCACAACATTGCGAAATACCCATCTCAAAGTTGTTATTTCACGCTAGTGGTTTCATAATATGTAAATTCATTGAATTCGGCTGATGCCTGTCAAGTAATTGAGTGATTAGAGTGTAAGTAAGTGTGATTGCTCGCTCACCAGTGCTCGAGGGCTACTGTCCGCTCGGTCCAACAATCTTCTGCCACACCTCGAAGCCGTCGTCCATCTTCAAATCTTGATCAATAATTACACCGTGCAAGAATCAAGACAACTTTTCCAAGTTGTCAAGTCGAGTTCGAGTGTTATTAAAAATAAGTTACTTAAAGTTAAATTTCGAGTGAGTCATCGATGGGGATTGCTTAGTTTGTTGCAATCACGCACATCGGTCGTTATGAAGCGTCACACAATTGATTTGCTCTTGCAGTTGTGTCTTGTGTCTTGTGTTCCCGTGTCTTGTGTTACCGCCGTATCGTGTGCTACTGAGGGAATCGACATCCCGAACCAGGCTTTTTATAAACGAGCCGAGATGCGTGCTTAAGTGACGCACTCCTCTACTATCCCAGATGAAACAATTAGAGGAATCATCGAGGAAAGTACAGAAATAGAGTAAGTATGGTTCAATTGATCTTGCAGTGTGTATGTGTACCGAGCGTACCTCTCATGAAAAATAATGTGTAATGCCAATGCCAAGGACATCTCAGCATCGTATTGATCTGTGCTCCGATGAATGATGCAATTTTTGGCCGATTTACAGAATGACGCAATCTGATGAAACCCGAAATACATCTCTTGTTTCATAAAATATCAGGTATTAAGAAGTTACATTGTTGGACGAGGTGTAATCATTGCAATTGCACGGCACCTCCACTGAAAATAATTTTTAATGTAAAATGTTTGAGTTTCTGTAAGAAGATGTAATTCTGAAAATTTGCGAAATTCAACTTTGTAGTTACTACAAAAGTAATATCACCATGGGCTATATCTGCCCAAAAAATCTATGACAATTGATAATATCGCACAACGTTTTTGTTATTATAATTACTATTATTCCTAAGACCATGCCCAAAATAGATTTATTTTAACAACGATTAAGTCATGTTTTTTTACTTTAGATTATAATCCTTAAATTATATAAAAATCTCCATAATTTGGATGAGAGTACCAAAAAGTTCCAATTACATGAGATATGAAAGTACTGCCTATCATTATTACATGCACGTAAAATGATGTCAGATTCTAATCTCCGCTAAACGTATAAACTATACGATGATCATAATTATATCAACATCGCAATCTCATCTAAACTATCATATAATTATTAATAAACCCATTCTAACAAGATTTTAATACTGGTATAACTTACTGCGGCTAGTTTAGCGGCTGGTTGTGTAAGCAGCAGCTGTATAATGTGTTGGGAACAACATTGTGGAGAACATTCCTCTAGAGGCTATCATTGCGTCGGCACTTGTTATATATCGCTTCATTCAAGGCTTGACTACATCACAACTTAATGGATTGTTATGTTATTTTTGACCGATTTCAAGTAGATATTTGCTCTAACGATCGTTCATATGGGAAGTATTTTTAGCGTTTCAAATAGTTAGATAAGCTGCTTCGAATGCTTTATCTTGTGTTAACGAGTCGGTGAATAAAATGAGAATTAAATCTAATGTATGAATACGTTCAGTAAGGAGGCTTCTTGCAGATCGTTGGAAGAACATCAAAACCTCGAATTAAACTTCTGTGAAAATACTTTTGGTCAAGAGCTTCTTTTACATTAATCTCAACACATAATTTTAAATGCTATTGGACATTTTGAGCGCTAGTTATCCAATCAAGCTATGTAATAATTTAACAAGAATGAGTTATTATTTATTTATCTTTGATATTATTACTCTCTCTTCATCTAAATCACCTACAGGTTTCCTAGTTGATCGAACCAAAGTGCAAAACAGCTGACTATTTAAACTATTTTTTCATTAAATGATTTTAAACTTTTTCATCAAATGAGTTTTTGGGTTTTACACAGCGGGTGTTATGTGAGATAATTTTATATTTAAATTTGCTATGTATTGAGAAATAATGTTTCAATACAGATATAGAAATATAATATCGTTACTTGTAAAACACCAATAGATACTTGGAAAACCAAACTGCATGTGACTTTATCTAGAAACCAGAGCCACCCAGATATTTTCTGAATTGGTCTATTTATTTTTACTGACAAAACCAATCACAGGACAAAAACAAAAGCAAAAAACTGAGAAAGTGATGTAAGCGTACCATAGCACCGCTTGCTAGGCTAATTTAATGATTCCTTTCTTGCCTGTTTTCCAGTTTTAATTTACAACAAAGACTAGGTATGTGAACAATTTCTATAATCGACCAACATAAACAATTTAGTCGGAACACAAAGGTTGTACGACAATTAATTGCAGATATAATCAAACAGTCGTTGAGAACTTGATGATTTGACAACATAATGACAGCACATTGACAAATTGACATTTGAAAAACGTTATGCGATGTTTTTATTATTATAGACGTTGTTGTTACTTATTGCCTTATAATTGATGATATTTATTTCATTAATGCATCCAAGAATTAATATTAAAACCAGACATGCGCAACACTTCTTTCGGTACGCTCAAGAAGTACGACGCAACCTGTTGTAAAATTATTTTAAAATTATCAATACCTACTAAAACATCGTCGCCAAGATTCAGCACTCTACAAAAGTACGACGCATTTTTTTCTTGTCATGTAACAATATACAACTGAGTAAATAAAGCAATAATTTAGCAATATAACAATATAATGAGAAATGTACCCACAAGTTTCCTGCCACATCTTTGATTTGCATGCTACGTGAGCCACGGCGTTTCATTCTCACTGTGTTTGTTTTACTTCTGTGCGCTGCAAACAGTGCGAAGTTTCAGACATTCTGTGCTGATTTTATGGTCATGCATATAATTAAACTAGTTTACCATGTTACATAATGTATAAGCAAATAGTAGTATTAGATCGCTGACCGTTTATTTCCAAAGCATTGTACGTGGACGTTTGTTCGTCAACGTCGAACTGTGACTGGAGTAGTGCAATCATAGAGGTAAGAAGATGGTGCAATTATACACCATTAAGGTGACACTAGCGCTCGGCCGTTTTAGAAAATTGAGAGAGGAAAATTGTTTCATAAGTGATTGTAACTTTTACAGGATGTTCACATGATCAGTCTGATTGGATATTAGTAGCACTTTTTCATTTTTGCTTATTGCATCGTTAATTAGGCGTCGGTTATTCAACAAAACTGCACAAAACTAAGAAATTTGCGATACGATTGGAGACCAAACCCGTTAACCAATTGATGTCAAATTTTAATCATGATTAGATGAAAGACAAACTTAGGGTTATCACTTGGCACAGTTTTGAAATTTAATTTTATATGGCACCCAGAAAGACAAGAAAATAGCTAATTTTTCACCAAAAATCCACTAATTATTACTAATTAACGAAACAAAAAATTAAAAATGTACCAATAGTGGAGTAAAGATGTCTATAATTAGTGCGTTTGTGATACTATTCGTGAAAATTGGTACCCTTACTAATTTGAGTATGGGGAATCCAAAAATCGATGGCACCAACCTGAGTAATTAATACTTTCTGCGTAATTAGCATAATTAGCATAATTAATAAACATGGATAAAACAATATATAATTTTATAATATGACCTTTATGGGTATCCATCGAAAGCTCGTCATGTCTACAATATATATAAATCATAAAAAGTTAAATTTTTTCATTCACATAATAATTAACCGTATAATTAATTATTTTATAAAAATCGTCATTCAACAAAAAGCTAAAAATTACCCTCTCAGATTTTGATAAAACTTGGTAGGATAGGTCACAAGCCCAAAGTAACACATAGGTATTTTTTGGTTTGTCCATTTATTGGGTACTTTTGGATTTCCAGGCCCTCAAATAATCAAAATTTTGATTTCCATTCCTTCACTTGAATTGTTCTAACTTTTACACCGTTCAACTCAAAAGCTTCGTCTTTTTCTAATTGTGTGAAACTTATTGCTAGGGACTAAGAAGTAAGTACATTTTAGGGGGGAAAAGTCAAAATTTTGGCTTCCAAATTGCCTATTCACAAAAAAGTATTTTTTGCAATTTATTGAGTAATTAGTGCGTTTGTGAAAATTGGTGAAAATTGGAAAACGTGAAAATTGGTACTCTTACTAATTCGAGTATGAGGAATCCAAAAATCGATGGCACCAACCTGAGTAATTAATACTTTCTGCGTAATTAACATAATTAGCATAATTAATAAACATGGATAAAACAATATATAATTTTATAATATACCTTTATGGGTATCCATCGAAAGCTCGTCATGTCTACAATATATATAAATCATAAAAAGTTAAATTTTTTCATTCACATAATAATTAACCGTATAATTAATTATTTTATAAAAATCGTCATTCAACAAAAAGCTAAAAATTACCCTCTCAGATTTTGATAAAACTTGGTAGGATAGGTCACAAGCCCAAAGTAACACATAGGTATTTTTTGGTTTGTCCATTTATTGGGTACTTTTGGATTTCCAGGCCCTCAAATAATCAAAATTTTGATTTCCATTCCTTCACTTGAATTGTTCTAACTTTTACACCGTTCAACTCAAAAGCTTCGTCTTTTTCTAATTGTGTGAAACTTATTGCTAGGGACTAAGAAGTAAGTACATTTTAGGGGGGAAAAGTCAAAATTTTGGCTTCCAAATTGCCTATTCACAAAAAAGTATTTTTTGCAATTTATTGAGTAATTAGTGCGTTTGTGAAAATTGGTGAAAATTGGAAAACGTGAAAATTGGTACCCTTACTAATTCGAGTATGAGGAATCCAAAAATCGATGGCACCAACCTGAGTAATTAATACTTTCTGCGTAATTAGCATAATTAGAATAATTAATAAAATCGACATAAAAATTACATTATTATATAACGTGGTCTTCATGGGTATCTAAAGAAAGCTTGTAATGTCCACAATGCATATTATCGCCAAAAGTTAATTATAGTCATTAACATAATAATTAATCCACTAATTAATTCATCTGATTAAAATCGCCATATTCACGCAAGGCTGAGATCAAAGATGTTTATGATGAGATCAACAACAAGGTTTGTAATTTAAGCTTATAAGTAGTATAAACAATTAATCCAAATTTTGTGTTTAGTTCCTAATTAGCATAATTAATTATGCGTAATTAATTATGCTAATCTCACATTTTGATAGAAATGTCACTTGATATTCAACAAAATTGAGGTTTTGAAAATTGAATTTTGATTTTATGTAATTAATTGCAATTAAATTAAAATTAAATAATTAATAGAAAATTTTATATTATTGATACGCAACCAAAGGTGGTTATTCAACACAAGTGACCTATTTGTGATATCAAAACCTCAATTTTGTTGAATATCAAGTGACATTTCTATCAAAATGTGAGATAAGCATAATTAATTACGCATAATTAATTATGCTTATTAGGAACTAAACACAAAATTTGGATTAATTGTTTATACTACTTATAAGCTTAAATTACAAACCTTGTTTTTGATCTCATCATAAACATCTTTGATCTCAGCCTTGTGTGAATGTGGCGATTTTAAACAGATGAATTAATTAGTGGATTAATTATTATGTTAATGACTATAATTAACTTTTGGCGATAATATGCATTGTGGACATAACAAGCTTTCTTTAGATACCCATGAAGACCTCGTTATATAATAATGTAATTTTTATGTCGATTTTATTAATTATTCTAATTATGCTAATTACGCAGAAAGTATTAATTACTCAGGTTGGTGCCATCGATTTTTAGATTTCTCATACTCGAATTAGTAAGAGTACCAATTTTCACGTTTTCCAATTTTCACCAATTTTCACAAACGCACTAATTACTCAATAAATTGCAAAAAATACTTTTTTGTGAATAGGCAATTTGGAAGCCAAAATTTTGACTTTTCCCCCCTTAAATGTACTTACTTCTTAGTCCCTAGCAATAAGTTTCACACAATTAGAAAAAGACGAAGCTTTTGAGTTGAACGGTGTAAAAGTTAGAACAATTCAAGTGAAGGAATGGAAATCAAAATTTTGATTATTTGAGGGCCTGGAAATCCAAAAGTACCCAATAAATGGACAAACCAAAAAATACCTATGTGTTACTTTGGGCTTGTGACCAATCCTACCAAGTTTTATCAAAATCTGAGAGGGTAATTTTTAGCTTTTTGTTGAATGACGATTTTTATAAAATAATTAATTATACGGTTAATTATTATGTGAATGAAAAAATTTAACTTTTTATGATTTATATATATTGTAGACATGACGAGCTTTCGATGGATACCCATAAAGGTTATATTATAAAATTATATATTGTTTTATCCATGTTTATTAATTATGCTAATTATGCTAATTACGCAGAAAGTATTAATTACTCAGGTTGGGGCCATCGATTTTTGGATTCCCCATACTCAAATTAGTAAGGGTACCAATTTTCACGAATACTATCGCAAACGCACTAATTTGCCATTATATAGGACATCTTGACTCCACTACAAGGGATAACCCTAAGTTTGTCTTTTATCTAATCATGATTAAAATTTCAAATAATTTGGTCTACCCATTTCGTCTTTAATCGTATCGCAAAAAGTGTCTACAAAAAGCAGCAAAATCGCTCGCGCTTGCAGCACCTTAACAACGGACTGTCATTGCAATTATTATAACTTACAGAATCCATATATGTACCACAGAGGTAGAAGGGTGGGAGTCCATTTTCTCGATTTTGCGTTGCACACTTTTGTAATTATGTACATAATCATGTACAATGATGTACTTTCAATTACCATTTGACTTATGTCATCAAATTTAGTTATATTGAAGTGACTCATATCACCATAACAATTAATATCTATGATTGGATTGGATGAACCCAGAATACTTGTTTATGAGCTCACCACAGGAATCATTGAAATTGACTTCCACCCTTCTACCTCTCACGTACAGATATTTTTCCTTATATTAGATAGGTACTTTGTGTAATTTAAGAGTCTGATGAATTAAATTTCATTGGGTCTCAATGTACTTTTTACTTGATAATAATTTTGTCATGATAATATCAATACGGATTCTAATTCTTGAAAATCAAAATTTCGCTCAAAAACTTAGATATTAAATTATTAATCCTCCAAATGTATGTATTACTAAAACGTAAACAATGAAGATATAATTGAAAAGATGATATAATTCCTGACATGTCGTCTTACAGTTTGATACTAACCAAACTAAGTACGCTTATTGTCAGGTAACGTATTTCCTAAATGATAATTCCTAAAGTGTAATTTGAAGTGACAGAATGTTCGAACGAGTAAAGACGTCTGTCAAACAATAATTAAGATGACAAGCGACATAATAAGGGTGTAGTTTTCACTGTTGGCAGCCCGCCAGATAGCGTTAATGTCGCAGAGATATCAGAGCAGTAATTAAAACATTACATTCTGACATCTGCAGTTGAATCACAAACATTATAGATACATGTTCAACACACCCTTTGATCTATATTTAAAATTATAAATGAAATATGTTGAGTTTTTATTAAACACTTTTTTATTTACATTGAGAATTCTCAGATATAATAAATACCAATATGACAATACAAATATGAAACACTCTCCAACACGTCTAAAAGTTAAATAAGTATAATTGAAGTAGCTCGTTGAAAGTACACAATAAAACGAATATCAAATCCATTTTCATTATACTCGTATTATTATTAAAAAATACGGCGTTCAGTAAGAGTTTTATTAGATTTGAAACAGGTTTTCATAATCCGTTGAATCATTTTCTTATGGGTAATACAAACGATAAAACATGTAATAAAATATACAATCTGAAATTATTGAAGCCGATATGTTTTGGAATTGTTTCCTTGAGAAATATTAATAATGTGAAATCACAACCAACATTGACCAGACATATTACATCTAAGTTTCGTTGCGTCGTTGAATTACTTTTTGTTATTCAACTAAATAGAATGACACTACTTCTACTCCTACTTTAAGTAGAAACTTATTGTAATCTATTTTTAAAGGTTAATATGCATATAAGAAAACAGCGTGAAAAGAAGTTTTTACCACAAATTAATATACAGATGTACATTTGATTATTGCCAATCTCATCAAATGTAAAAGGTATTCTGCAGAGCTACACTAAAACTATATTTTTAATACTTAGTTTTTATTACAGACCATGGTTATTTTTAAATAAAACTTCTCAAACTAGAATTCTCAACTATTTGCCACAAGAGGAAGAATAGGAAAGTATGATCTAAGAGAACAAACGTCTAAGCTATGGATCTATTAACTATTATTTACATTAGCATACCTACTACAAGTTTTATTTTTAATACAACTTTGACAATAAAGTAATATATTTTTGTGATTGAAACAGAAAATATGCTTTTTAATATTTCTAGACGACAACTACATTAGACTTCTAAATGTGACATTTAGAACAAACATATTAGCTTCTCTGTAATACATTCGGTCGAATCAATTGACTCTTTGAAATCGAGTCTTCATCGTTTGATTCGCTGTCGTTACTTTTGGGTGGCGCTTAGTGGATGGATTTAGATAAGATAATCGATGTACCTAATGATAGGAATATCATTGTCACGTTGTAGCCGGGATGATAGGCCGCCCGCAACACACAACGTCATCATTTACAAAACACTCACTCTAATCTACTACGCTAATTTACAAACAATGGAAAGATACATTTTGATCAAAGGTCAGAAGAGATGGGTCAATGAGATGATGCAGAAATTCGTGTGATTTGCTAAATTTAGATAGTCAAATATTTTGAATGACTGGAAATATTTGAAAACAATCGTCGATTTAAGATTGTGTTTAGGATCCACCAAATAGTTTTATATTTTCATTCGACACTTCTACGTACAATAGTTTGATCATTCGACTCTCCTAACCTGATTAGATAGTTTCGCGCTGTTTCACCGTCTTTCGTTAACACATTCTATACTAGTTCGTTAAAGAACAAATTAAATTAAATATAAATGCCAACACAACTATTTCACTACTACTTTAAATCTGACCTATAAGTATATTTACAGTCTCACAAATGCAATTCGCTTCATTAAATTAATACTGTTTATAAAAATTAATATTTAGTTATTGAATGTGTTGATTAATGTAGCGAAAGTCGTAATGTGAAAGAAACCAATGCAAGATGTTTAGTGGTGCATGTCGGAACACTTATAGACTGTGCGATAGAATGTCTTGTAGACGGTCTGGTATTCCGGCTGGGTCTGAACACACGTCTTCCAGCCCCAGGGTTCGCATTTGGTCTCGAACCGCTTGTTCACGAGCCGTCGGAAGCCGCGCGTGTAGGGCTCTTGGTAGGGCCGATACTCGCACTTCCTGTAGGAATACATCACAAAACCATGTACTGCCGCGCGTGTAGGGCTCTTGGTAGGGCCGATACTCGCACTTCCTGTAGGAATAAATCACAAAACCATGTACTGCCGCGTGTGTAGGGCTCTTGGTAGGGCCGATACTCGCACTTCCTGTAGGAATACATCACAAAACCATGTACTGCCGCGTAAGTAGGGCAAGTAAGTAAGTAAGTAAGTAAGTAAGTAAGGGGCTCTTGGTAGGGCCGATACTCGCACTTCCTGTAGGATACATCACAAAACCATGTACTGCCGCGTGTGTAGGGCTCTTGGTAGGGCCGATACTCGCACTTCCTGTAGGAATACATCACAAAACCATGTACTGCCGCGTGTGTAGGGCTCTTGGTAGGGCCGATACTCGCACTTCCTGTAGGAATAAATCACAAAACCATGTACTGCCGCGTGTGTAGGGCTCTTGGTAGGGCCGATACTCGCACTTCCTGTAGGATACATCACAACCTTAAATCCATACGCATTACCATCTGTTATATTGAGATATTATTTGCTCATGTGATTTAGTCTCTAAAATATTTGTCAAAACTGGTAATAGGTACCTGCTTATATCTAAAATACTGTTACTTATAACAGGTACGGTGCCAGGAATTTTTGATAGAGTGGCAGCGAGTGGAGGACAATTTGTTTAGTGATGGGCACATAACTTTTCGCTTCAAGTTTATATCGTTAGGAAGGAAGCCATATTCCGCAGGGCGTTTTTTTGGATTTTTAAATCAATAGAAACGAATGTAGGAAGCTGAAAATACTTCTTTTGGGGAAAAATATGATGGAATATCATAAAATAGGCGTGGATTGTAAAATGAACGAATATTTGAATGCGGTGTAATTTACACTCACTAGATTAATTTGTTCTTGTTCTGTTGTAGTACTTGCATCTTCACAATGAGTACTTCTCTATAAAGACAAATGTAAAAATAAAGCAAATTAAACTTACAAAACTTCTGGATTGCCGCCGTTTATATCTCAAAACGCATACTTTGCAATTCATAAATGCGTCACGCTCAGAGAAGCAAGAGATTAAAATAATTATTTGCCCACCGTAAGCAAATTAGTTGAAGCCATCGCATAAGAAATCTGAAGGTAAAGTTTCTAACAGGAAAGCATGTAAAATTGGGGGAACATTTCCCAAAGAGAAGTTAATTCCCAAATGAGATTAATCTTCATTCATGCAAAATAATCCTATCTGAATAATTATAATTTCAATAGGTTTTCACACTTGAGGACTTAATTGAATTTGTCATGATTCGCGCTGCCTTGAGGACTTACTTCTTCTCGCAGCGAGTGCCTGAAGTCCCCGGCACGCAGAGACATCTGTTGCCGGCGCTGCAACTAGCGCGGTTCTCACATGGAGGGTCGCACACGGGGTCCGCACAGGTGGCGCCACTGGAGTTGTGTGGACACTCGCATTGGTCGGGGCCGACGCATGCGCCGCCGTTCAGACACGTTGAACGACATGTGACTGGGAACAAGATGAGATAACCATCATCCTCATCATCATCCTCATCATCATCCTCATCTTCATCCTCATCCTCATCATCCTCATCATCGGTCCCCCAGATGGCTGCACCTTAGCGCGGGGGTTACCCATGCCCTCCCTTAAATTTGCGGTCCCGTCGGACTGCCTCCCCTCTCGAGACGGTCTTACCCCAAAATAGGGTCCCACCGGCTCAAACCCTCCAACCCTCGGCCCGTACCCATTACGGACTTGCCTACCCCTCAGTGTCGGACTTCCCCCCACCGCTGCCCCCTTTGGTCAAACCCTCCCCATGACCTCCATTTATAATCAACAAAACAAAAACTTAATGTGCCCACGCTGTCAACGCGCCATTTAACACCGTCATCCTCATCATCGCCATTGCCATCGTCATCGTCATCGTCATCGTCATCGTCATCGTCATCGTCATCGCCATCGTCATCGTCATCGTCATCGTCAACATCAGAGCAATCATATAATATGTTGCACCCGCCCCACTTTCAACTCAAGCAGACTGTATACCTCGGAACTACCGAATACCGTATAGTCCAAACATTTCGCATTTCCATCCAAGCACATTTCTGCTTTTATAGGAATGTGCTAGTGATTAATCGAACAGTTTGCATGTATAAACTGCACGTTCGCATTGTGTTTGAGCAAATACATCTCGAAACGAAATATTCACAGAACGCAGCCCGCAAAACACTGTGCAGCAACCCGCAACACAACAAAACCGGCACCTCCACCCAGGAACACTTTTTCTCTACACTCTACAGACAATGAAACTGAGTCACATTCTACCTGCATTTGTTTTACTGAATTCATTCATATTTTCCCGTACACAAATTACAACATCAATACGTATTGTTCGTTAGGCCTTGTTCAGGATCACGCATTCTATCCAAATAATTGATCGAAAAAATCCTCTTGGAAGAATTCGTTTTTTATACAGCGACAACATATTGCATATTGGTAATATTTCTTGGGACTATTCATAGAATGTTCTATTTTCATACAGATGAAGTCAGGGGATAGGTCAACCTAGGTACACCGGTTCGTGGGTGTCCAGCCCTGATGGGAGCAGTCTGGAATGGAGACACGGGTGGGGGAGGGGGGGGGGGGGGTGATCCGATTCTAGGTGGATATCCGTCTCGAGTGGAGAAGCCGGGCCCGAGGACTGCGGTCCGTACGGGCTGCCAGGCCCGCGGCCCGCGAGTTAAAGGGCGTAGGAAGAGGTCTTTGTTTGTGGCCTCATTACTGGTCCTATGACTGGTCTGTCTGGCATGGGAAGCCCTTACTCTATAAAGCATAACTTCTAAGTGACAGCCTGGGGGGGGGGAAGGATCCTTCTTATCCTCCAAGATTCTTATCCTTTTTTCTGATCGGAAAATTTGGGTAAGAAAAGTTATGTAAATGAAATGTAAATCAAAGAAGTATTGTAATATTGTGAATGTCTAAACAAAATAGTGTGATTTTTTAACTGTTAAAAAAGTAATAAGAAAGTGAGTAAGTTACTCGAACATGACAAAATAATCATTGAGAGTACTGGAATGGAAAGATAAGTATGCCGTGTAGACGTACAGTTCTGACAGAACGAGCCCGTGGTCTCAGCGGGGCAGTGACAGACGTGAGGGTTCACGCATTGCCCGCCAAAGCGACAAGGCGGGTCGCACACAGCTGCAACAAACAACATTAGTTTAGTAGATGCGAGGAGATTATCCTGAGCCGTTAGTTGGCAATCGTTGTAATATTTTTCAATCGTGTTTATGAGCGACTGGAATCGAGCCCATGTCTCTCGAATGTCAGTGTGCAGCACTCAAAGCACTGATCATTTCAGCACACGTGCAAATAAATGAAAATTAGTAACAGTTACATTTGATTTAATTTTTTAAAATTGGATGATGAATAAATCTGTTGCTGAAAAAGAAACTGGCGAACATAAAACATGTAGGTGATTTATGCCCGTGCGTTAAGTTGTAAACAAGTTATGATATCTTTAACTTATTACGATTTGCCACTAGGTCAACATTTTAATATTAAATCGCAAGAAATTCACGCTTAGAGCGTATTAGCCATAATGAGAACAGTGTGAGTGTACGAGTACACTAGAGTATCCGAAGACTTACGTGTCGAGCAATCCGAGCCCGACCAGCCCGATGAGCATGCGCACACGCTGAAGCCCACGCAGCGGCCGCCATTGAGACAGCCCACTGGGCACACGGGCTCCTGACACAGCGGCCCGGTGAAGTGGTCGGTGCAACTGCACTGGCCGGGACCAGAGCACGTGCCGCCATTGTTGCACCCGCCAGGACACACGGCTGCAGGACAGAACAGGGTCACATTTAGCATTCACTTTGTTCGTTCATTTCAGTTGTTTGCAAATGAAAACATTGATTCATTTGCGATAAGTGAATTTGTAATTGCGCATTAAAAATATATTTGAATTTTATATCCCGCGGAGAGTTTATAGTTCAGTTCAGATTGTTTGTATTTCATTATAATATTCAATTTCGTTCAACTGTAATATCAACTAACTGTTTGGCGTTTACAATAATTATTTGTAATTGAATCTGATGCTCACGTCACAATCAAAGATATCAGTGGCATAGGACAATTCCCATCGCAATTCACATGGTCTTAGATCATGCCATACACAATCCATCGAAATTCAAGTCACAAACTTTTCGAGTCAACTGTTTTACCGAAAGTTGTGAGAACTGAAATGAACTTGAAAGTTCGCTCACCAATCACAGTTCAGCGCTAATTAGTGAAATTTTTATAATTGGTTGTATGGCTCATATCAATATTATTTGATATATCCAGTTTATGTCTGGCGTGAATCTCTAGATCCAATTACAAATAATTGCGAAAGTAAGTTAAATTTGTATAAGTTTCAAACAAACAACATCGACGAATTAGCCTTAAGGCAACCTTCTGTAAATTTAATTTTAATATCAAACTCACGCAGAGTACCTAAATAATCATTAAATCAATATACCTTATACATATTTTACAACTCTTGCCAATAATGAAGTACAATACAGCACTTCTAAGATATACACGGATATTGCAGGGAAATACAGATAAAATGGAATATTTTCAAGTGGAATGTGTACTTTTACGGAACGAAGTTTTTCTTTCCATTATGATGACGCATTCTACATAGATGAATTACGTAAACTAAAATAAGAAAATGTGTCATCCTACTCGACCTTGTAGGTAAATCGATTTTCGATTCATAAAATTGTATTCTCAACTTCATTAAATAATTAATTGCTAGTTATACACATTGTATTTCGTTTCGTTGTATCATATTTCTCAATAAATATGAGAGGGAACTGAGAAATAACGCACGAGTGTACCACTGTCATCACATTATTTGATCATCAATGATAATGCTCTTGATGTAATGCGAAATTAGATGAAACTTCTTTCATGTCATTGCAATTTGCAAAGACAACTTTTGATTTATCAAGATAAGAAACTTGCGCAATCTCTAGATTTCTTTCCGATGGCAAATAACTTCAAATTTTGGTTTATCAAGCTTTTGATTTTCTTTGTATATTCTTTGGATAAAGATTTTGATTATTCCTTGGTCATTCATGACAAATAAATACGAAGAAAAATGCATCTGCTCCTATAAGGGCGGATAAAAATTGAAACATAATAAATGCTTGTTGCAATACAACAATACATAACATTTAATTATCAAAGAATCATCTCTGACTTCGCATCAATTCAAATTATTAAGATTATATTGAAAATTAGAAATAGCGTGATTAATATTCTAAAGTCTCTGAATGTAGGTACTTTCTCTTTAAAAAATCTTATGTATATTGTGGTTGTAAAATTTTAAAAAATATACCTAGTTCTCTTTTTAATTTTGTTGTAAAATATGGTATATATGGTTTTATTGATGATTGTTCTTTTGTTATTTGTTTAATGAAATTTTGTATCCCTTCGATTTCATCAATATTTATTGTCATGTTTGTATCGTTTGTAGAGCTCTGGAGGCCAAGTCTTGAAACTTACGCCTTCAGGACGCAAACGCTCTAAGACGTCAACAAGTCCCATTTACTGTAAGATTGGGAATGTGACGACCTTGAAATCTACTGTTAACTGTTTAGCTTCATTTTGAATAAGGTTTTAATGACTGAATAACATCTGTAATTATTGAGCGAGCGAAGCGAGCGTCTCCATTTGGCTCTTTTGGCACGGACCTCTGTTTTTTTTTTTGTTTGTTTGTTTTTTTTTCTGTTACTGACGATATACAGGTCAGAGTTTTTCTTCGATCGAGCTGAAATTTTGCACACATGTACGTAACATTTCTGATTGTTGCAGACCCTAATTTTTTTGAAATCCATTGATTGGTTCAAATTTAAAAAAAATTAACTTTCGATTGGTTGTTTTGATCAAATTGAAATTTTGACAAGTCATTACCCCCAACATTGTACCCAATCAAACAAAGTTTCAGCCAAATCCTCCCATTGGTTAAAATTTAAAACCATCTTTCCTGTGTTTTTAGAAATTTAAACTATAACCGATTGAACGATCAACTTATAACTTCGCATGATGGTTGGGTCCAACATTATCTGCATTTTTGACAATTTTCATACTAATCTGTGTTTAAATCCAAACGTTATTGACATTTTACGGACTATTAGCGTGTTGGCTGTCAAATTCACGGCGACTTCGACTCTTCAGTTCAAGGCAAGGTAGTTAGAGCAGAAACTTTCAAACGCAAATGAAACTGATAATGACCGTTCAACAGTCGATCTGATATTGTGTAGACACACTTATATCATATGAGTGGTCTCAGGTATATTTTTTGAAGGAGATCCTGTGATTTTTGAAAATTAACACGGAACAGTTCAATCATAAAGGTTCAATTGATCAACTTAAAGCTTTGCATGGTTATTTGGACCAATATTTTAGGAATGTTTTGAGATTTCTATACAAATCTGTGGCGAAATTTTAGAATTATTGGCTTTTAATGACATTTTCGATAGACAGAATTTCGGTTCGAGGTGTTGCGCGTATCCGTGCTCGCTCATCAACGCGTTACTCAGATTCATTGGTTAAAATTTAAATAAATATCTCCTGATAGGCTGAAAAATGAAAACGGTCTTCGATAATTCTGATCAAACTCATATTTTGCATGATCATTAAGACCAATATTGTCTCTTATTTTACAAAATTTCATCCCAATCAGTTAAGAACGTATGAAGTTATTTACATTTTTAATATCTGTCAGTAATGAAGTATCGAAATGAATGTTTTCCAGTGCCAATTGAAAATTGATTCTGATTTGCTTTATGAACCAGGTGCTTAGATGCTATTTTAAAGTTTCGATGAAAAGCATACACTTTTAAGTTGATATCATAATCAATTCCATATGGATGTATATGTTTTCTGTGCGTTGTGTACGCATTTCCGGTTCGAGAATTTGCACGTACCCGTGCTCGCTTATCAACGCGTTACACTGAGCGTTTTCCTAGTAATTATAATGTTAATAAATTGTTTGCAATAGATTGCTGGATGCCAATCAAATAAGTGGTTTAAATTAATGTTTCAATGTCGATCACTCTTAGAGTAAATGGGACTTGTTGACGTCCGAGAGCGTTTGCGTCCTGAAGGCGTAAGTTTCAAGACTTGGCCTCCTGGAACACTTCTGCTAAACGAAATGTTCACGATGTTTTAACTATCTTGTCCCAAGAGTTCTCATGGCTTACTCTGCATTTACTACACTATTAAGTTTGTTTGATCTACCACGTTTGGGGAGACATTTTGCCCATCAGTGGAGACATCTTTTCCTGCACATCATTTTGTTTACACCCAAGAAGAACCAAGAAGATATTTAAGAGATTTGAAGAGATGAACAAAGCTAAGCAACTGGAGACTGCTTACGCTAAACACATTATACGCGCAAAGCTAATTGGTTCTGTCTCTGGTTCACGGTTGTGACACTCGGCGCGCAAGTTGGCTCTTCCATTCGGTGTGCGTTGTTCTTTTATGAACTTGTTTGCATGGGAACGATTCGACAAGTGTTATTTGATATGCAATATTGCCATGTAGTGTATAGACATATTAGTAGTGTATGTATCCATGAGAGTATTAATTTCATATTCAACTATTTACCAACTCACCATTTGATCTGGAGTAACTAAATAATCTCTGGCGCAGTACATTCGAATCGAACTCTAAATATGATTGAAAAGACTGGGTTTAGATCAAAGGTATGGTAATTCATCAAGAACGACAATGAAACAATATGTATATTCACAATCATTTTCTGTTTAATTACTGTATTTATTTACTGTAGTCAATTATTGTACTGAAAATAACATTTGAGTAACAAACATTCAAATGTCAACACAAAGCGTATGCTGGCGTATACGCTTTAGTTATTAGATGCCGGTGTAAACGCTTTAGTTATTAGGTAATACGCGGTGAATATTCTGGCTTCAACTCTTATACTATAGCAGTCAATTCACCTATCACCGATCAGTGATGTGTAGATATACAATTGCAATTTTCAGGAATGTCTACCCGTGCAATGAAGACTACGAGGTTGCAAGCAATCAACACATTAGTGGGATATCACGTTATATTACTGTCAGATATCTCCAAATGAGTCTAGCAGTTATCGCTTTAGCAACACAAAGTTCCGCAACACAACTTAAAGCCCTATGTGATCGAAAAATATTAGCATGAAAACGAAATCATGCGGCAACTAAAAGAGATGAAAGTCAGAAATAGAATAATATCTAGAAAAAACTAAGAGGAAATAATCACAATTGAAAAATGGTCCAGCAGCCGATTGTGTAACATTCTAAGTGAACAGGAACGTTTTGTGGTACAACACCTAAAGCTAATTAGGTGTTTCAACATGAACAACGGGACAAGTCCCACAAGCGTCATGCTTGATTAACAAACAAACAATATAGACAAACAATACACTCAAAAACAACATAATGCTACAAACAAGTATCACAGCCAATCACTGCCTAGAGCCTATCATACACATCGGTTGTTTACATTTATAACAGTTCAACTTTTAGATTGTCGTCAACTGCAGGCGTATTTTGATCATTTTCAGTTTAACAGAACTGCAATCAGTTTACAACTGGAGATGGTTCTTTCAACTTGTTATCAATCTTGTGATTGTGACGTTTCTGGGAGCGTATGAAGTTGTAGTGAGAATCATCAATCACTGCTACCTGGACTCCCAAATCCGAGTGTCAGACGAATAATTGTCGAGGAGGCAGTGGTTCAAAAAATAGATTATTGATTGAGAATTAGGTACACTAGTAGTCTTAGGCCCGGTTGTACGATGTCCCGAATAAGGCCCGGTTGTACCAACTCCCGATAAAGTTAGCGGTAGGATTTATCGCCTTAAACCATGGCAACAGCCAATGAAACAGCCATCTAGGCCGCTAAAGCATCCACTTTAGGATAAAGTGGACTTTATCTTACTTTCGGGACATCGTACAACCGGGCCCAACAGTAATAGGAACATAAAATATGAATGGCAGATAGCAATCAAGCAGTCATATTAACAGATTTATATTCAAGCAACCTGAATTTAATATGAAGAAATATGTTATTAGCGCAATGTTGGTAATCCATACAGCAACTGCTGATTATCTGCTGGCTTGGAAGCTAAATAGCCGAGGAGGCAAAACCAATGGAATCAGTATGTTCATGACAAACATGTCCATGTGTGCATACAAATGATTGATACAGAGAGATATATCTCCCCAATGAAGAAGAGTGCGAAGTGTAATGCTATACCATGTTACAGGGTCACATCGAGCTGGCTTTGTAGAGCTGTGATTGGTTTGCAGCTTCCGACAGTTTCAAGAGATCAATGAGAATCATCATTTCGGCGACAAATAAGCCAATCTCGCTGACTCTGGACAAGTTCATAGCCGTATGGAGATCAAATACTGGGAATGTATGCTAACAGTAATTAGATTGACATTTCCAAGTTTCATTTAAAGTAGGAAGATATTGGCTCTTTATAACATTTTACCCTAATGATAGAACGCGATTTTATCGTAGCCTGTCCGACTTTTTGATGTTTTTTGCGTCACAGAGGGATTCTAACGTGTGCTTTTGATTCTGTTTTTGAAGTTTGTCGAACTGTGTATTCATACTTTCCGGTGTTCCGAAAGCCTAGAAGAGCGTGTATAAACGGTTGTTCGAAGGCAACTAAGATTTCGTGTACTGGATTTAAACTCACTATGAGGCTACACATCAAGCGCCTTCATGGAGGAAGAACACGCTGTTATGACGTCATAAATCCGGAAACTCTCTTCAACAAACTTATGCGCATCTCTTCATTAGCATTTTCAGCAAGTAACAAGTAGGTCTTTCTTAAACATTTTATTAGTATGAGACTTATGCCGGATAAAACCAGTGGTGTAGTAAATAAAATAAAAACAAATAGTGCATCCGCGATGTCGTTGTCAATAATTTAATATATTAGTTTTGTTTAAGGAATAGAGCAAAGTGATACGTGATTGTGTACATAATGTCTGCACCTCGGAGGTAGAAGGGCGAAAGTCCGTTTGTATGATTTTGGAGGTGGCTCATAAACCAGTACCTAATTCTGCCTTCATCCAATCACATTAGTAAAAGTGGAATGAGTCATTGCGTAAAAGAATACTTGAATATAACTGTGTTTGTTGACAAAGTACAACGCAAAATCGAGAAAATGGACTTCCTACCTTTGAGGTAGAGATGTTACTCTATTTATCATGAAATAGTTGATTTGGAGTACGCTGTGTGGGTCTACAAATTATATAGCGTAATGTTTGGAAATATTGAAGGTCTTATTTTACAAATAAATTAAAAAGAGTCTAAATTATCGATTGGCCGAATAAGTAGAGCTAATGAGCTCATCTTTATTATATTATCATTGATTTTCAGTTTGTTTCCATTTTCCATTGTTCTGGGGCTATTTAATAAATCAACATTTCTTATTTTATACAAATAAATACAAATTCAAAAATATCTAATTATTTAAAAATCTAGCATTGATATACTGATGAAAGATATATTGAAAAGTATTGAATTTAGTTGATGTATAACGATTGAAGCATGGCCATGCCAACTACACGACTATTACTTGAGTGGTGTGAAAAGAGAGTATGACTCACGGTCCTGGCATCTAGTTCCGGTGAACTGTGGCGGACACGAGCACTGGTCAGGCCTGATGCAATGTCCGCCATTGTCGCAGCCCGGATGACAGGCAGCGCGCTCGCAGTGATGACCGAAGTAGCCAGTGGCGCAGTGGCAGGGGCGCCGCTTCCCGAGGCACACGCCGCCATTCAGGCACGCGCACGGCTTGCTGGATGCTGCAACGGTGGGTTATTCACGCGTTATCACTTTATTGCATCCAGAAACACAAATAAAAACAAGAGATTTTAGAACATACAATATATTTTTTTCTTCAAATTTTACAAATGGTGGCAGATGTGGGATTTAAAATTTAAATCTTTGCCAGTGCTTTGGTCGCTTCTATTTCTTTCATTATACATAATATATTGCTTTCTCAACGTTATAAGACAAGTTCGAGGTGCTAAGCCATCCAACCAAAGACGTAATATGTTATTATTATCTCAAATTTTGAGTTTTTAAAGCGCTCATAACAACTTGCATAACTTTCTGGATACTGCAACGGTAGGTCATTCATTTGTCCTCACTTTAATTGCACCAAAAAACACAAATAGAAACAAGATATTAAAGAACATATTTGTGTAATTTTACAAATGGTGGCAGATGTGGGATTTTAAATTTATATCTTCTCCGGTGCATTTGCGTGCTTCCATTTCTTTTATAAACATAAACATACACATTGTATTATGTGTATATCGTATACATATTTATATTACTTTCTCTACGTTATTAGACAGGTTGGAGATGCTGTGCCATCCAACCTTTTAGAAATTATATTTATAAGTTATATTATTTTATATTTTGAATTTGTAAAACACTAATGACAACAAAGTCAAATACAAAAGTTACAACGAAACTTTTCTTATAATTTTATATTTTGTATTCAGAATGTGATATCAGTTTCCTCATTAATTTTCTATTGTATTTGGTTGGTAGTGCCATGGCACCTCCACTATAGTAGTCTGCAATAATGTATGATATTATATTTGACGCAAAAACAGTAGAATTTATACTTGTGACCACCATTTGTGGCAATCAAAAATATAAACACTCGTTAAATTACGTGAGCTGTGTGTAAGCTTAATATGTAATCTTCTAATTACGACCACAAGTCAATAATGTAAATCACAAACCATTGTTTGTACCTACATAAATACAATGCATTGCACATGATGTAAACGATGTCCAAACAATGACTAAATACTTTAAGTTCCCCACTCTGTTAATCGTGGAATGAATGCGGCATTAGTACCGCATTTGTTAAAGCAACATTTTCGTTGAGACCGTGAAAATAAAATGCGAGTTTCCAGAGACAGTACAGAATAATTTAGCATAACAAATCAAAACAAACTTTATTTTACTTCTTTTCAACTGCGTTTTTTGTCTGTGGAACTACTATTTAATCCTAAATAAAAAAATAAACATACGTAATGCATTCTGGAGCATTGTGATGTTAACAGTACATTAACCAATTTTGTGACGTCACAAACGGGTTTATCGAGTGAAATAATCGGAATCGTATCTTCTCCAGTCATTGGCGCTCGTGACAAATGGAATTTGATTTCTCCCTTAAAAAAGTGTTCGTGGAAAATGTTCACGGAGTACCTTATGGCACCGATGGAAGGAAAATAAAACTGATTTATTACATCACAACGCCTTTTGCCATTGTTTCTAAAATATTGCTTTATTTTGTTCACGGGTATGAAAAGTTTTTTTTGTGTAAGTTTCCATAGTCAATTTAGCAAAACTTTCCCGCAACAAAGTTGAGATTGAAAAAGAAAGACGTCGTGTTAAGAAAAAACCCGGAATTTTATCTCTTGTCCTCAGTGGCAATGTGCAGGGTAGTTTCGGTTCGGTCATTATTCGTCAAATGAAACTCGCTTCCCAGATGCCAAAAATCTCGCTCTCCCCCCCCCCCCCCCC